>JAYMSP010005855.1:0-12779 GCA_036897095.1 Plantago elongata | reverse complement strand
TTAGTCTTATTCTTCTAATTCCTAATTAGATTAGACATAGTTTCTTATATTTTGTATATATACCCTACATCATTCTATGAATAAACACGATTGATTATTCAATAATCTTACACTTTTAACACCATTACTTCACACTAAAAACAACATATTCTAGTAGTGATTCAATTTATTTATTCGGTTAATAAAATTGATTTGAATAAACATGCTTCAATGATTTTTTAGGTGAAATAGTAATTTTTTGAGTTAATGGACTAATTTGTAAGCTATTATAATAATGATAGTGTTTGGAATATACATAAAAACAAAAAAAAAAATCTACCCGTTTAGTAAAAAGTGTCATGAGTTTAATAATCATGTCATTTTCTATACAATCATATTATAAGATTGTTCAACTAAAGAACTAATAACAATAGCATGCGGCTCTTTTGTCCATCCAGAATAAATGAAAATTAGCAATAAAAATTATGGAAAAATTAACATTACATTTAGTATATGCATAAATCCGATTTTCAGTTTCTTGGTTTTGTATTTGTGGAGACTTTTGCCACGTCTAAAGCCGTTGCTTCAGGCTTCTTGTGCGAGTACAAGGTTAAGTAACTAATTGTGGCAACCACAGCAAAACCAGCAACTGCCATCTTTGCAGGACAAAATGGCATCTTGCTTCGCTGGTGTAACACTTCACTGCTGTATATTTTTGCTCCTTCAGATTTGTTGACATTTTCTGGTGCCCCCATGGTTTTGGAAATAACTAACGTCTGAGATCTTTGTAAATGTAGATGTTTTTTGTATTTACAAATGTAATGCATGTTTACGGGAATTTTGAAGTATATAGGCATGTTGAGTTGTATTTGCGATTGACAAGTGGAACTCAACACAACATAGTCGAGCACTTTTTGTGCACATTGTCTGGTTTGTATTTGTTTATCTACTTTTTTTCTATAGGGAGTTGCTAGGTCTTTCTATTTTTATGTTTTTTCTTGGTATGTTTTAATATTAGGCTCTGCATAGTTGATTTCGAAGAAAGGAAAAGAATTTGAGAAAAATTAAATTCGTTGAAATTTAAAAGGAAAATTAATGTTTACCCTTTTTTCTACTATTTGGTAATTTTTAAGTTTTCCATAAAAATTCATAGTTAATTTTGAGATATTTCTTCTTTTTTTTAATTTTTTTCTTTTTAATAATTTTTTACTTTTTGTTATAATAATTTATTTCTTATTTTTCAAAGAATCTGTAAATATTATATGTGTAGTTTGTACTCTGGTGGTGAGTAAATATATTTATGAATAAATAATTTTCTTTTAAACGGTTAAAGGGTGACTCGAACTCCCGACCTATTAGTTGGAGATGAGACATATTACCAATTGATTTGCGCTTCATTGTCTGTCGTTGAATAGATTATAATTATACAACTTGCTAATTAAGAAAAGACATTAACATACAAGTATAATGGATGTTATAAATAAAATAATTTGTACAAATATATATAAATCAATGCTAATAATAATAACTAAAATTGACCGAGTTTACCGCAATGCCCATAATTGAGGACATAGGTATTGAAATGATTGATCATGTTTATACTCTTACAAACAAATTTTTCTATCATGCTAGTATTATATGTCAACAGATTTATTATTCA
This sequence comes from Plantago elongata, assembly GCA_036897095.1. Classification (NCBI taxonomy): domain Eukaryota; kingdom Viridiplantae; phylum Streptophyta; class Magnoliopsida; order Lamiales; family Plantaginaceae; genus Plantago; species Plantago elongata. The sequence continues at coordinate 11,140 of JAYMSP010005855.1, read as the reverse complement.
GTAAGTTTAGGTGTTTATTTCTAATTATTCCAAGGTCAAAGTTAACTTAGAATAGGAGTGTTTGGCTAACTAAACGTTCGTGAAAATTTCAGTCAATGCTCAGACCGTGTTGGATATTGACCAGTTCAAATTATTCGCGAAAACGAACATGAACACGAACATAAAATTTATTATTCGGTAGTTCGCAAACTGTTCCTGTACAATATAAATTTTTTTTTATTTATATAATATAGTGAGTAATATAAGATAATAATATATTTTACTCTATTTTGAATAGTTGTAGACGTATTGTAGCTCGTCTTAATTCATATTAGTCATGGGATAAATGTATAATATTATGTGGGATCATGATATTTGCCTTGAAATATGATTTTTGAGAGACCTCTCATTCTATTTTTATTTTTTTCATTCTAATTTTGTAATATTTTTGCTTTATCTTTTATGTTCTAATAATGAATAAACTGTTCGCTAACACGACCTTAACGAACAAACGAACTAAACAGTTCGCGAACAAAAGCTTAACAAACACTAACAAACAAACGAAAATCATAACGAACTGAACATGAATAAGTGAATGAGTTGTTCGACGAACACGAATACTAAAATTCTTAACAAAGAAACGTTCGATAAGTTCTCCTGTTCAATTCGTTCGGTTCGATAAACATCCCCAGCTTAGAAGCATAGGCAACTCAAACCACCATCATCCTACATCACTCCTAATAGTTATGTATAACTTAAAATACAAACAAAGTCATAGAGAAAGTGCACAATGTATATTACAACACAAACAACATATAGTCATTTTTAACCTCAACAATATTTGAGATACTGCAAATATAGCAAAGCACTTGCAAAACACAATCCAAATTAATTATCAACTCTCAATCAAATCATATGTACATCTCTGTAGTAGTAATACATGTCTCCATCTATTAAAAATCAATCCTTACTTTTGTTCAACACGGCCATTTTTTAAATGACATCCTCTTATGCGAAACCTCTCCGCAGTCGCTGCACTCTACGTATCCGTCGGAGTAATTGATGTATAAATGTTTTGCAACTGTAAAGTGCAGTAAGTATCAGTGCATCGTGATATCTTACAATGTTAAATAGCTCTCGAATGAGTATAGCGTCTAACTTTTTCTGTTTTCAGCTTGATGTCAGATGCGGATACACGTCAGATGCAGATTGTTTTTGCGTTATTTTTATACCTCCGTTATGTGGTGCTCCTTGGTCGAGCCACCTATACCAGCCAGATTAAAAAAGGTAGATTCTGGGGTTTGTTGATTTGGTAGAAGGCAACTCTGGATGTCTAGTAGACAATATGCTTCAGTAAACAAGGTCCCAACTACGACCTTCCTCGTCAGCCCGGTGGGACAATTATTACTCTCCTATTTGCATAAATCTTTCCGGATTAATTCTTAAATTGACCTTGAATGGACATACTTCCTTCCTCTTTTACCTAGACATACATTAATCTTGGGTGCCAAAAAGGCAAAGAAACTGGTTGCACTTTCTGCTTCAAGCCTTTTAGGCAGTCCTCTAAGAGATGAAAGAGAGCATGAGGGAATTTATGAGTTATCTATATATAGGGCTACTAACTGTGCAGGTACATCCTCCTTATCTTTTCTTTTATTGGCTTTGGTAAAGAATAACATGCCTGATTTCCGTTTTCATTGGGCATCGGGTCCATGAGTCTGTTTGAAAAGCACTCCAAAACAATATTCGTAGCAGCTAAACAAGTGAAAGTTGTCTCCATTTGTAGCTTCCTAGCCCTAAACAAATCATAAAACAGGCAGGAAAGTAGTTGATCATAGTAAAGGAATATATTCAAAACTAATAAACAAAGACTTTTTAATCATTCATAAATTGAAGGTCCTGGAAAAAAGCATTGATAATTTAGGGATGGACAATTTATGGTGACAAATATCATCATAGATGCAAAACCTATTGCAAAAAACGATGTTCAAACTCTAATCATCAAAATACATGGAACCACTTCCGCAACAACTATGTATAACATCTTATTCTCTGCACTACTTTCACAGCAGTCTCTCTTGTAAGTGTCTTCATATATCATAACCATTGTATCATGAGCCTCCAATTTGGCCCCTCAATCATCAAATACTTGACAACGTAGTCGTACAAACCAAGTTGCCGGGTAAACGATCAATGATTGACATATCTTACGTGCATTATATAATAATTATTCTTTTTTTAATTTGCTAACATAATTCTTTCTTTTGAGTTTTATAATATGCACAAGTACTTTGTACCCCTGCAATTTCTCGCAAATCAAATTTAAATTGGCTAAATGATGATTGCACTAAATATATCCAGGATGTTGCTGATATTTTAAACTAATTTTTCCATGGATCTCATGTACTCATCCAGAACACTAACATCAAAAAGATTTAAAGATACATAATCAACTTTTGAAACTCCTACATCTGGACAGAGCATGTAGTCCATCTGCGACAACAAATCTGTCATCTGGTATCATGCCTGCTCCATGAAGTTAACAGATTGAAGGTCCTTTAGAATCAAGTCATACATTTTTGGATTGGCTAGTTGGAAATGGTTCATATCTGGCAAATTAAATTGAGAGACACACGACATAATCAAGATCCCATCATGAAACCAATGAGAAATAAAACACGGCACTTCACCCTTAATGCACCTATTAAACAATTTTTAATCATCAACGGTGAAAGAATACAATCAACAGTTGAAGTGCTAAGCCACTACTATCTTATGACATTTCATCGATCAATCAACTAAAAATATTTTCCATTAGATAAACATTTACTTGTTATTTCAAAAGGAGATACTATACAATCATCATTTTGAGTCGAGATAAACTGACAATTTAAGAGGTGTTGCTGAAAACCGTAGAACCCATGCTCATTTAGCCGAACCAACTCCTTATAACATTCCAATAATGAATCAGAAAACTATGGAGAATAACAACCTACTAATGATAGTATTGTTGAAATGAAAATAAATAAACAAAAAAAGGTTAAAAATCTTATGTAAGAAATTATCAGAATACAATGCATAATTTTGTAGCCCGTGTAGGGTGCATTTGTCTACATGTTACCAAGCGTCTGATCTTTAATTTACTCTCGCATGTGTAAAACCTCTTTGCAAACACTGTGTGTAACCTTGAAGGCCTGAATGGAACACTAAAACAAACAAATCTTAATATGATTATTACCTGAGTAACTTTTTCACTTAAAAAAATTTGATTTTTACAGTGATTGGAACGCAGAATTTGTGTCCCATTCCTTGTCTCCAAGCATCTGATCTCTAATTTTTTTGAAGTACCTGGATCATATACACATTCCATCAAATGATTTTAATTACACAGGTTGAACAGGACAGAGAGAAAATGAATGTGCTGATAAATTCCAGTCCTTGCCCCATATCTAATATTTAAAGCTAAAATAAGGGCTACAACTATAATATTTTTTGGAGAAACATAAAAATTCCTAATGGACCAGCTTAAAGATCAAGTCAACAAAGGATATAGTGAGTAAGTGAGACAAGTAGGAATGTGATGGTCCAATGTTGTTTATCTTAAACAAATTCAACATTGTTCCTCCACTCTTGTTTGAAGCACATTAGACCTTGACATAGGTATACAGAAGCACAATGTCTCTGCCTCTGTTTATCATATCAAGATTAATCGGATGAAGGTTTGTCCTTAATATGAGCAAGTATTCTACTTCTACAACATTAGGACAACACATTGTGCTTGTTAGAAAGTCCAAAGTATAATTAAGAAAATAACTACAAAAGATACTCTATCCTGAGAAGTGAGAACATAACTATCTAAATTTCCAAGCTACCTCCATATTTGAGATCAATTTCAGGGGTAGATAATTAATTAGTCCCGAAATAGACAAGTTTTCACAACCTTGGCCATCCGCCAGCTTAGGCGAAATTGTAACAATTACGAAAAGTAGTCCCTCCCTTTCGTGATTGCATATCTTACAACTCATGTCTTCTGTTATGAATAATCAGACTGTCCTTGTAGGCTTGCAACATGATTATCTCTAAAATATTGAACGTATGAGGGAAAATGAAATAAACAAAGGTCATTGCAAACTACACACAAGCAAAATGGTCGGGAGTAAGAAAAGGCAATTTCAAGTTCGAATGAACGAACCAAGCATTCTATCGAACACATCACAGGCATTGCAATTCACACAAGATATTCAACAAATTGACGCCGCATCCATCAATATATAGGCAATGATTTTAATAGGACACTGAAGTTACCTAAACTGAGTGAGGCCAGTAGAATCCACTTGAGAGGCGATGATGTAAAGTACCCGCGAGTACATATTATCTGTAACTTTGTGCAGTTTCTGGACGTGGCAGAACACCATCTCGGAGATAATAAATTCTCATTGGCGAAAGAACACGGCTTCCCACGAGCGGGTGAGTAGGGAGGAAAGTAAAAGAGTGCTTCGCTTGGATATTAACCGGAAAAGATACAACGCTTGGCAACGACGATTGCTCAGCCGACCGATAGGAAGAAGAATTGCGCAAAGAAAAAAAGAAGCGACATTCAAAAGGTGTTACGTTTTCTAAAGTTCTCAAACAAATTAAGACTTATTATTATTGATAATTATTATTATTATAATTTTTATTTTTAGATTAAATATATTTTCACAATAAATATTAATCTTTGTAAAAAATTTATAAAGAGATAACAATTTGTTATGATTTTCTCTTTTATTGTTGTTTTCTTTTCTTTTTTCAAGTTTTCCTACATTTTTCTTTCCATTATTTTCATTTCTCGTCAAAATAAACAGGTAAATTACACTCGCCTTCATTTTCTTTTCCTTTCCCCTGAAATCTTTTAAACCATACAGAGCCCTACTCATACTAGATAAAGATTGTTATGTATAATCGTAGGAATGATAATGTTGGAAATAGATGCCCTTGTGGAATTGAGGCTTGGACATGGACTAAGATAACAATGACATCTTTGGATGTCCAAATTGATAAAAGTGGACAACTTCTATAAAACTTGTATACATAATTATAAAAAGGCATGAAGAAAGTAGATTTGCATGTGATAGACCTATTATACTGATTTCAAAGTTAATGATAGATGATCTATTTGGGGATTAATTTTTCATTTTAAAAAGTAAATTTGGCGTTGATATGTTCATGTTGTAAATAGCTGAATGGGTTGAGAATATAAATTTATGAATGTAAAATCATTATAATATAATGTTGTTGTAATTTTTAAAGTTTTACTATTTAACAGTTTTGTTACTAATATATTAAATTTCAATCACAATCTTTTTGTACGAAATCGAGCTATTCCAAGTAATCTCCAAAAACTTATGATGTAGGCTGTGAGAGAAGAAAGCAGCGCAAAATATTGGGCCAAGGATGCTACAGAAAAAGAAAAGGAAGGAAGCCCAATAAAGGGCATATATGTGATATTAATGGATATAGTTATTAAAAGGGATAATAAAATAGTGTAGATAAAAGATGGGTTGTCATTGGATGGAATCACCATGAAAACACAGCACAGCACAGCACAACCATCTTTTTCCAAGACAAAGTCAATAAATAAGGGAATAGACTAATCAACAGTTCACCATAACCAAACATACACTGCAAATTTATATCAGATCAGAGAGAAAAACCAACCTATCTTTTTCTTGCTCTGCTTTTGTGACAGAATATTAAATAGTCACACATACTCTCTCTCTCTCTCTCTGCCCATATGGCCTCATTCATCAAAGATGAAGAAAGACCGAGAAAAAGAAGAGTCTACAACTACTCTACACCATGTCACACCACACCACCCAACTCTGTACAAATCACCTACAATGGCCCATCTGGTGTATGTTATGTGTGTGTTGTTGCTCAAATAAACAAAAGGAAATGAAGAAAGGTGTTTGCCTTTGAACATGTCCAAACACAAATTATCCACAGAGAGAAGACAGACAACTCCAAAAAAGCTGGCCGTCTTCATCATCAATCAGACTAAATTTCTACAGTATTCCATTGATTCATTTCCCAAAGAAAAAAACACCTACATGCTCTTTTTTAATCAATTTTTACACACAATTATTATGACCAGACCAGAGGGAGTTTTCTTTCCTTCAGACGAAAATCAAGGTAAGGCAGTAAAGAAAGAAAGAAACAATGAAACTTCTCAACCCCTATTATCATTCACTCACCCTGTCTATGTCCAATCTATACTATACCACTTACCAGCTTTTCCTTTTTCCACATATACAGATACAGATACAGACCCCTTTTCTATATTGCCTAATTTTACTCCTCCTCATCTTTATTGCTATCTATTTTCTTCTTCTTGTTTCTCTCTCTTTCTCTGAAAAAGGGCTTCTTTTCGTTTCTCTTCTATTGTCTTCTCTTATGTTTGTGTGATCTGCTATTATCATGTCTAAAAAGGGTAAAGGTTTGATTTTAAATCCAAGGCTAATCGTTTCTGAGGGTGATGCTAAGGCCAGGTTTAAGCTTCAAACTCTTGTCCAGGAGTATACCGAGCTGCAACAGGTAGTTTTCTTTGACTTTGTGTTTGTTGGATTTATATGTTTCTTTTGTTCTGGTTCTGGTTATGTATGTTTTGCTGGAAAGAGTTTTATTGTTAGATCTACTTGTTAAGGAATGTTTTTGTGGTGCTTTATGGTTTTCAATTTGTTCTCTTGGAGATGGGTTTATGTTTCAGGCACCATTTAATTTCTGTTCTACTGCTTGCTTCACATGTGGTGGTTTCTCTTGATTACCCTGTATTTGAGTTGTTTGATATGAAGTGGTTCTACTTCTCTCATAGAAAAGGAAGCATGTTATGATTTGTATGTTGTGTCGGTGAAGGGTATGGTATTGCACAATTTAAGGTTCTGCAATGGAAAATGGAATGTAAAGGCCTGTATTTCCCAGGCTCAGCTCTAATTTATTCGCTGACTCGGGTATATATCTGGTGTTAGACTCGATTATATCGTGTAATACAAGACCTAGCATGAATACCCAAGTGCTAAACCCACAATATAAAAGAAGGCCTAACTTGAGTACTCGACTTGATTGTTATGATTTACTTGGGATGCAAAGGTAAGTTTCGTCTAACTAGTCGCCTCTAGATGTGCAATGCTAAGTTTCTTCCCTGGAAATGTGGAGTAGTGGACAGTTTTAGATTCTTGTTATACGCCTATACTATACCAGTGTAAGGCTCTATGCTATAAACCAACCCTTCCTCCACCCTGTGGAGCAAGGAGTTCTTTGCAATTGCTGTTTGGCCCTTTACATGCGAGCCTCTAATGCTGTCAAGTTCGTAGAGTTTCGCATGTCTAGCTTTAATTTTACTGCATGACAATTGACAAGTCTCTAGTGTGACATTTAGTTCGAACGTTTATGATTTGTGGGTTGATCTATGCTAGTTAGTAGCTACTTCCGAATCAATTACAGAAAAATTGAGTGAACTTTTATATGCCTTGCAGGAATCTGATGTTATGAGAAGCAAGTTGCAAGCAGCTAAACAGAAGAAGCTGACCCTTGCTGCTGAAGTTCGGTATGCAATTTTTTATTTTAATTAGTTCAGGTGCGAAATGATTCTGTGTCCTCCGTGACTAGTACCTGTTTTTTAAGCAGTTGAACAATTGAGACTGTATGTACATTACCAGAAACTTTACTTGAAACAAGATAATCTTACACAGAATATGCTTTTCGACTTTGTTCACCTCAAACGGTGTTTTGGAGTAGTACCATATTTTCATTATCAATCCATCTTGATGACATTTTGCAATGGCAGGTTATTCGGAACTATATAGCTCATGGGATTAATATTCATAAAATTTGTTTTGTTCTTGAGACGTGTGGATCTGTACAATTCTTATAGCACGAATACCATCTGGTGTGATGTAACAGGTTCTTGCATAGAAGACGTAATTTGTTGGTGGAATCTAAGACTAGGCATGCTTTGCAAGCAGAGAAATTTGCACAAACACCAAATCCATTCAAGCAAATGAAATCCAAGAAAGCTCAGGTTTCAACTACTCACCACAGATTACCTCCAAAACCTGCAAAGATCAACAAGAAACGTTATCTCGCTGAACAAGCTACTGTCCCTAGTACATCGTCACCTAGCAATGATCGTCAGGAAAATATATTTGATGGAAAAGAAATGGCTCGGCAGAGTTTGACTCCAGCCTCTGTTTTAGACTACAAAGGGATGATAAATATCCGTCAAGAAATGTTTGCCTGGAAAGTACCAGTTGTTGACCTAAATAAGGAAAGAATACCAAGCCCACATGTGGCTTTTGATTTGAACCAGGAGAGTAGTTCCTTGCCAGCCCGAACTCCTATATTCGACCTCAATGAGATATCTGTATGTAATTATTAGGCTTTATAAAGCTGACTTTAATATACACCAAATTGACATTACTTGATTATGTTTAACTGTGTTTTATAGACGGGGGATGAGGATTTCCAGTCTAATGGTGGAGCAGCTAAGTTTGAGGATACTAAGAAGAGTTACATCAGTGGTCTGAACAACGAACAGCAAAATGATCTAATGTTGTCGATGTGTCGAAATGCTGGAGAGAGCTCATCGTCTCGTATGAGTAAACGAAAAATTTCATGGCAAGATCCGGTTTTTCTGAGAATCTGAAGCATCTGTAAACCAAATTGGCTCTCCATTTTGTTTTGGTATGTAGTTCGGTGCATTGCTGCTGCTTTCGTGTAATGTAGTAGTTAGATTAGATAGAACTATACAGGACATGTAAGGTAAGGTAAATCTCAAAGACAGATTCGGCTTAGCAAAGAACTAATCTTCTGTGAGATCTTGCTTCATTAATGTTGCAGTTTCGTCGTTATTGCACTCAGTCCCATGCCAAAAAGTGACCTAAATCAATGTGATTCGGATAACCATGTGATTCTGTCAAGTTGATCAGAAAAACCAGGCAAGCGCCGAAAGAAACATGGATTGGCTAATCTCAATACTAAGTGGTACGGTATTATTGTTAGGACACCATTTAAAATTTGACAAATGACATAATTAATAATTAAAAAATAATTTATAAAATCTTTAATAATTTAAATAATTAAAATAATAATTAATTAAAAAAATTTATGTAAGTAATTTTAGTGAATGAAAAATTAATAAATACTCTCTCCGTTTTATTAATAACTTTTTAACTTTTCTTTTTTAACTTTTCTTTTTTAACATTTCTTTAAAAACTTTCTAATTCATAAATGAAAACTATTTATTTCACGAACTAATTTTTTATTAAATCTATTTTTTCACTTTACCATTATTTCATTCCATCTCTTACTTACTTTATCACCCACTTACAATTTTATCAACATAATACCCCCACACAAACACTTATACTATTATTATTCCTTAATATTAGAGAAAGTAACTACCTAGGAAGCTTTGCAAAGACCGAAGAGAGTAATAATTTTCTCCCCTCAAACCACCACCATCATCTCCGACCACCACCACCTTTTCTGGTCACCACCACCGACATAATTATGGTTAATGAAAGTTTTTCAATAATCTCATGACATTTAATGTATTGGTGGGCTCAACCTCTCACTATTACCGACCTCCACCACTACCAGCTCCGGCCACTGGCTGCCATTGTTACAGATTTGAATCTGGGTACAATACTACATCAATATGAAAGAATGTTGCAGCGTCAGAATCTATTCTGAAATTTCTCCCGTCTAATAAGGCTACCGCAATATGAACAAATGTTGCAGCGTCAAGAATTGATTCTGACATTTCTCCGTCTAATAATGCTACAACGATATGAACGAATGCTACATCGTCTTTTGTTTCTGATGGTGGCACAGTGATGTAAGGATATGAACACATGCTGCAGCGCCACAATTTAAGGTTGTGAATGTACATTACATTAATTTAGAACGTATATACTCATATTATGCATTAAATAACATAATATATTAACTTGAATTCATTTATCTATGAAAAGAGTTATGAAACATATTCATATGCTTGGAAAATGTTACATTTGATTTAATAAGTTTGAGTAGCAATCGGTCAACTATACTTAACTTTAATTATAAAGTACTCTTAAAATATGAAGTAGTAAATCATTTAACAAAATTATATAATAAAAAATTAATTATTAGAATTTTAATATGAACTTTTATGGAATTATTTATTACTATAGTTTTAAGGTAATTTGTGGTAAAAATGAAAGACATTTGATCGCAAAATAATAAAATTTGAAGATCATTTTTGTTGTAGTAAAATAATTTATATTTTGTGACAAATAATCATTTCTCGTATAATTGGTTTACTTGAATATGCATTCCTTCATTCTAAATAAGCTTATTTCTTTTTCCGGATCAAACTAGAATTTTAATCACGAATTAATTTTAAATTAAATTGAAGCATGTTAATTAAAGTTTACATTTAATACGCACATTTTTACAACCCCATTAACAATTCAATTTGAGCATAACATATACTTTGTAAATGTCGATTCCATGATAGCTAGGTTAGCTAGGTGGGTATTTTGATGGGATGTAATTATCTTGCGACTTTTGATGTACGCGGGTTCCTTTAAACCGCCATAATTAGCATATATATATATATAACCTGAGAGCTTCGGCTCTTTTTAAAAAAATAATAATAATAAATTGAGCATAACAGATAATCATATATTCACACAAAAGTTCCTTTTAAAATTATTTAGTTACATACTCACACAAAAGCACGAAGCAAATGTATGATATCGTGAAACTGTACAAATAATATGTGAAATTGAAAATGTATTAGTGACAATTACGCTATTTATTCATTTTGCTTTAATTACATGCATGAACATGTATGCCTACTTATTTGATTGTATAAGTTACATCCACTTATGTGAACGACCCCCAATAGTTACGTTAAGGCATGACCGATCGACCAACTAAATTCTTCAAATTAGTTAGACATGTTTAATGATTCTTGCGACTATCTACACAGAGCAAGTTGAACCACTCTAGTTTGTTAAATCTGTTAGCGTAGTTAACGTTATATAATTTTAATCCATGTCAATGTAACAGCCCGGATCTGGTTAAGACGTCAAGGGTTGTGCCGAATATTCCCCACACACACACACACACACACACA
>JAYMSP010005854.1:0-12779 GCA_036897095.1 Plantago elongata | reverse complement strand
GGGGGGGAGGGGGGTTCCTCTCCTGCTGGTTAAGGCGGCGTATGATTTGTGGATATCGAATCGTGCTTGTTGGCTATTGGTCGCATGTGGGTAGGCGGACGCAGAGCTTTGTGCAATGTCATAATCAACTGGGGTCGGAGCTTGCAGATGGTACGGTTAGGTATTTTGGCAGCAGTCGCGGGTTTTTCGCGTCACTGGCGCGGGACGTTAGTTGGTATAGGTGGCGTTATTTGAACCGTTGAACTCATCCCCAAAGAAGTCGCTGGTGTTATTGTCGATTGAGGTAAGAGTTAGTGGCCAGCGGTCGCCCCGAATCTCCGTGACCAATGTACCCAGATTGTTGTTTGTTGTTGTTGTTGCAATAACGTCCCAAATTGTTTCAAGCTTCAGTGTTGTTGGTAGTGGGGTCGGAGGCGGTGGTTGTGTAGGCCTGTAAGGGGCAGTGGTGTTGAGCCTAGTCTTGCCGCAAGGAGTTCAGCGACGAATTCGACAGGATTGTTTGAGTCTTTTTGCATTTTTTGGCGTAATTCGGTGAGCTGAGCCTCTTGTCGTTTGCCCCAAGCGTCGACCCACTTCTTGGCGGCTGGCGGTGATCGATTCATTTTCCATCGGGGAGGAAGACATTGATTGGATTGTTGAGAATGAGGCTCAAAGTTTTGATGAGGGTGGGAGGGTTTGTGTATTGCAGCAATAGAGTAGCTAGTAATGATCCAGGTAATTCCTATCTCTGAATACCAACTAGTATACGGAAGCGTAACAATAAGGATAACGAGAACTCTAGCACGTAGAATTACTCACGATAACAAGTATCAAAACAAACCAAAGCTTTACCAGTGAAAAACCAGAGAATAAGTATTCGATATTCAAATAACTAAGTTTAACCTAACAAATTTAAACTTCTAGCTAAACTATAGTTGAATGAAAGATTAGAAGAAAATTCAAAACTAGAAGAAATTAAAATTCTATTCTAATTTGAACTCCAATTCTATCACTACTTCAATCCCATTCGTCCTAAAAGTCTCCCGATTACACTCTACGTTTAGCTACCGCATTAGGCTACTTAGTAGGTGAAGAGATGAATGTATGCTTATGTGATCAGTGTACTTTTAAAGGTTTTCACTTAAATAAAACACATATTATATACTCTATAATCAATCTCTGTTCTAATTCTATTCTCATATATTTAACTTTTACCTCTCCAGCACAACATAAATGCTCCATACCATTTTTGGCGTCCAATATACATGTTTTCATTTCTGATTTTGGCGAATCTACATTTTCTTTTCTAAACAATAAGAGTGACTCGAATCCTCGAGCAATGAGCTGCACTTCATTACCTATTTTGTTATACAGTAAATAACCTTGCCGGGACCTAGGAAATATGAAAAAGTTTCATGGGGCCGATTGATAGGACCAGAAAGCGACCGACAATTATTATATTGAATTATAGCAATAAATATTTCATTAAAATTATACTGTACATAAATGGTTCAATCGTAAAATATTAATGTATTCGCATGCCGCTTAATCAACAATAATGCAGAAACCTTGAAACATTTGAGTTAGATAGGAAAATTCTAACATATACCAGATATATGAATAAATTGGTAGACTATGTAGTTGAAAACAATCAACATGATTTGAAGAATATTTTTAAATTTGTCCAATTTTAATTTTCAATGAATATCTTTTATTTTCAACACAAAGTCTACAACTTAGTTGTAGATCCGGTCCATAATACAACTAGCACATTGAAAATGTGGAGAAAACATAGGTTGATATCTATCGTCCCTTTGCACATGAAATGTAGAGGCAAAATTTGCAATAGACACTAGAAGCGTTGGTGGTTGAGTTTGCCGTAAACAGAAAACCAAAAGCAGTTGATTAACATTAATTTGGCCAACAACAATTTTGACAACAAAACACAAATAAAGATGATTAATTAATAATCACTTGCTACCTTTTTTTCCCTATAAGAGAGAAGATAGATACTCTCCAACTCACTTTATATTATAGCTAGCTTCCTTCCGAGAGAAATTCAACAGAAGAAATGTCAGGAGATGAGAAGAGGTTCATTGTTGAGATAGAGAAAGCAAGACAAGGCCAAAATGGGAAGCCCACAATAGGACCAGTTTATAGAAATGTGCTTGTCAAAGATGGTTTTAGGCCTTTGCCCAATGGACTCCATAGCTGCTGGGATTTTTTCTGGTACGTATCATTTCGACTTTCATATGCTATTTGAATCGTGCACTATAGTAAGATTTCGACCGATCGACATCAACATGGATACATTGTGGAAGAAAACATGTATTAATAAAGGATTTAAGAGACGGATTAATAAGATAAACGCTACTATATGTTGTTAGTTACATATGAACTTTGCTTCTTAAGAGATACAAAATATACATATTTATGTGTAAGTCTCGTAAGAAATTATTTATGGACTTTGTTCTTAAATAATTATTTATGGACTTTGTTCTTAAATAAATTATAGACGATATAAATTAAACGTCTTTAAACATTTATATTTTTTCACATGTATAAAAATGCATTTACTGAAAATGTAGGTTGATTGGTAAGATCTCTGATACTAATAATTAAAATGTTTATGTTTATAATATTAATATTTTAGTCCAGTCACTTTTAACAAGTATAAAATCTTTAATGTAAGAAAGGTACAATTACTTTTTAAGTTAACTAAAATAAAATGCAGTGCTAATTGCAAAATTGTGAAAGCATGAAACACTGCAGAAGAAATTTAATGGTATTTTTTCCCTGTAAAACAAATTTTGCACTGGGTTTGAAATATATAATTGGGAATATGAATGCAGCTACTCCGTGGAGAAAAACCCGAATAACCCGATGCTCGGTGAAAGAGAGATGGTAAAAGGAAAGGTATGGAGCCTCTTATATATTCTTCCTCTATTATCAATTTCAAAACGAGTTAATTTAATCGCTGTGTGAAATTTGGATTAAAACTTCAACGTATACAATTCAATTGGAATCGAGTTCTTGTATATTAAAATTCTAATCTAAAGGGTCTAATAATCATTTTGAATTGATCTTACCAGTTTGGAGCTTGGTATATAACCGTATGTTCTATCCATTTACACATTTTGATGTGTACAAGGCATATTTACCTTGTATCTCATCTTTTTATACATGTTGTATCAGGTACAACATAATTTTTTTAATTAAAAGCCATTTGATATAAAATATTTATAAAAGGTATTCAACATCTGTTAATATAATGTTAGAATTGAAGGATCCCTATCCGAAGTATACTTATTAGGGGATGGTAAATGTATGCCATAAATCTCACACCATGCATTTTAATTTATGAGTTTAAACTTTAAACATTAATACCATTAAGTAAAAAAGTACACATGTCTATTCATATATACAGTGCGAGCTCGTAAATGATGGACCACAAAGTACTTCAAATAATTATTCAGCAATAAGTTCAAAGCTAGAATAGGGTAATAAACTTACCAAATTAGTTATTCAATTTTTTCATTTTAATCTGTCTAAATTAAACTTTAACTTATTTAAATAGAAATCATCTCTCTTATTTTATTCAATATAAATCATATTTTATTTACATATTTTCATATTTTATTTATTCTCTTTTCTACTCCACTAACTATCCTTTTAATTTTATTTACTTTATCTTAAAATTGATGTCCGAAGTAACGAGAATTTGGGTGGAATGAAAGGGTTACATGAGTACTATTCTATATAAATAAAGATTCATATTGAATATTAGATCAGTTCACAAAGGAATTCAAAATTTGAAGCGGGGAGAAACTATATACTATATATATAATATTATTTTAGAGATTATTTAAAAATAAAATATAAATTTATTAAAAATACTACCTATAACTATTTACGCTAATTTTGTCATCAGGGCCCGATCCTAAGTAAGATATTTTCAATCAATAACTAATTCATATTCAAAAGAATATTATACAATGTGGACGTGAACCGTTCAAAATCTTCTTAACCCACCACCAACCTCCCGCCCAACTACTTTGGCAATGTCTCTAATCTTGTACTCCTTCCAGCACTATTTAATTATATCCACTTTACTTTTCGATATTTAAATAAAAAATAACATTATAAAATCGTATAAAACATGCATAACATATAAATGTACCTTTTAACTTTGTGAATCATTAAATTGTTCAAGTTAACTTTTTAAACAGTGAAAAATAGAAGATGAAATTATATTTTTTAAATAATAAAATGATAACGGTAAACAAAATGGAAATTTAAAAATAATAATATGGCGGTGAAGTCCATCTGTCACACAATTAATATGTCTCACAATATATTGTAAATCTAGTTGATTCCCATCAATCCTATATTAAGGTCACATGTTCCATACAAATATCACAGCTGCACTTCATTTTCTTTAGCTTTTATGTTGTACTTTAACTTTTATTTTAAGTTTGATCGCCATGACTACGAATAATACCGTCGTATTATATGAATAATAATATATTTTTTTTAACTGTTAAATTAAATTTTGAATCAATTTTATCTATTGATTAATTATTAATGCGATGTGATTTTACACTGTTGCATAATAACGTTGCACTACGTTATATTATAATAAAATGTTACAAGGCTAAATTACTTGATATCCTTTGTATTTTAAATTTAACAAGATATACCCAACTACAATATCAAACAACTTCTGTATTTATTAAAAATTCACAAACTGCCCATTCCATCTCTAAGATAACGTTTTCCGGACTGAATCTCCAGTGAAAATTCTGACGAATTTTAAAGTTAATTTTCATGATTTTTTTTCGTCGGAGCTCCAGGGAGCTGCCCATGGTAACCAGCTTATCTGTTCCATGGATGCCATGAAAGGAAGATCGTTCTCTTGCTGTCATGGAAGAGACTTCTCTTCCATGGATCGATCTCTCACATGGCTGCCAGTCATGGGGATACAAAAAATAATTAAAAAATGTGTTTGGGTGATCGTAATTTAATTTCGGTGAACGGATTTATTCAAACACTATGGCGGTGTTGGTGGTGGTTGGATGTTTGAAGAAGAAAAAGATATTAAAATTTACATTTTAATAGGGGGTGAGCTTGCAATTTTGATGTAATTTTTATTTCTGAAATTATTTAAATTATTAAAGTTATTTATATATTAATTTTTAATTATTTTATTATGACACTTGTTAGACTCTTTTTATCTAATTGACCTGAATAAAACATAACTCAAATAAACGAATTTACTATGATATATGCATATGACCGTATTATTACTTAAACGTGAAGTGCAGGCAGGTAAATATATGTGGTTGACCTACCAGGAAGTGCATGATATTGTTTTGCAAGTTGGAGCATCCATTCGCACTTGTGGAGTTTTACAGGTAAGATCCTTTAATTTCCTTTCTTTATATACCCAGACTCCAATTAACCGATTTTTACAAACTAGTATACTCGTTCTTTTGGGACTCAACTTACCATTTTATGCTTTGGTCCATTTCAAAAACTCAACTTCATATCCATTAAATTTAAATATTTATGCTACTTTATCCAAATCTTTTATATTTTATTCACCACCTCTTCTATTTTATCAAAACTTTTATATACTTTAATTCTTACTTTATTCATTATCTTCCAGACTTTATTTAATTTATCTTAAAATTTATGTTTAAATGAAAAATAAATTGAGTCTTAAACGAAGAAAGGGAGTAAATAATTAAAAAATGTAGACTCACCAGTGTTTACTTATATTGTTTACAAGGTAGTATATACATTCAAAAACACCATACGTCTTATAGGTATATTATTATTGAATTGTCAAAGCGTTTGTAGATGAGTGGCAAGTTGAGACATCCCGTAACCATGAGGTCACAAGTTCAATTCTCCAAAATGTGTGATTATATTCTTTGAATAGAGATTGGTTGTGATTTGCATTTAACATCGATTAATAAATTCGTCTTGTTCAACAATTGTAATTGTAATGCTATATTTCATGTTCAGTAGTAATTGAAAAAAATCATTAAGTTGAACTAATATTAATTGTTTATAATTTAAAAACAATATATTATTATTGAATTGCAGTGTACTAATTAACATATGGTGGTTGTATTTTTCCAAAACTTGTAAGCAATATGTCTCTCTATGGTTACAGGGAGATAGATGTGGAATCCTTGGTGCCAATTGCATTAACTGGGTTATAAGTATGGAGGTAATTATCCGCTATTTGATTTTTTTTTACTTTCTCCGTCTGCAAAACTTCTATGTTTATAATCACTCTCATTCACTTCGTCTTTTCTCTATCTTACTTCCTCTATACTCATATTTTTACTAACTACTTATTTACCATTTTATTCAATTTCCTATAAAATTCTCACAGAACTAATGAAAATCCTATAAAAGATTAAAGAGAATTTTAAATTATAATTCTAAAAGGTTTGATTGAATTATGTACATAATGTAACGTTATATTATAAAATTTCATTGTTTAATTTAATTGAATATTTTATATTTTATTTAATGTTTATAGATTTGGTATACTATATGCAGGCCTGTAATGCTCATGGTCTTTTATGTGTTCCATTATATGACACTCTTGGTAAGCACCCACTACAATTAGGTCCATATATATACCCGGGAAGTTGTAAAACGTTTCATTACCATTTCTTAATACCGCGCAAATCATATATTCTCAGGTGCCGGTGCGGTAGAATATATAATTTCCCACGCAGAAATATCTATCGTTTTCGTGGAGGAAAATAAAATCTCCGAGGTAATGATATTATTACTAGTTATAGCTTATTCGTTTCAAAACAAATGTTATACTTACACTAACTAGTGCGCGTATACAGGTGTTGAAAACACTTGCGAGAACAGAGAAGTACTTAAAAAGTAAGTATCGTTTCACTCCTTAGTTTTGCAACAGTATATATGTTCCTATTCTTACAAGTAATTAAGAGATTGTTTTGCTCTCCTTCCACTACTACTATTGCAGCGATTGTAAGCTTCGGAAAGGTTGCTCAAGAGCACAAAGATACTGCTGCAGAATTCGGTGTAGACGTGTACTCTTGGAATCAGTTTCTGCAGTTAGGATCGAACAAGCAATTTGAGCTTCCGGTGAAGAAGAAAACCGATATTTGTACTATCATGTACACAAGTGGAACAACAGGGGATCCCAAAGGAGTTCTTATTTCGAATGAGAGCATTCTTTCGATGATCTCTGGTATTAATCACCAACTCGAGAGCATGAATGAAGAGGTATGCAGTATGTACCTGTGATCAAGAAGATATTCTTTCATTTAACCAACTGAGACACCATATTATTTATCATTTATCTTTTGTTTTCACTACATATTTGAATTCAATAACAATAATCTACCAACTGGAATTATATCATCTGTTGCAGTTCACTGAGAGAGATGTATACTTGTCTTTTCTCCCTTTGGCACATATATTTGATCGTGTGACGGAAGAACTCTTCATCTACAAGGGTGCTGCAATTGGATTTTGGCATAAGGTAACTTATAACAAGCTAGAAGATCGATCAACACTCGTTCCTCAAGTGGTCTTAGTTACATTGGCTCATATAATTTGCAGGACATCAAAGAATTGCTTGACGACATTAAAGAGCTGAAGCCAAGCGTGTTTTGTGCTGTTCCTCGCGTGCTAGACAGAATTTATTCAGGTTTGGTACATAAGATTTCTTCAGGAGGAACTATCAAGCAAACACTCTTCAATGCGGCTTATTACTAGTAAGTGATTCAATTCAGTTCTAGTACTGTTCCATTACATGTTTGTAGTTCAGCTGCACATTGTTATAAGAATACAATTATTTGTTTCGCAGCAAACTGCACAACATGAATAGAGGTTATAAGCATTTAGAAGCAGCCCCCTTCTTTGACAAACTTATTTTCAGCAAGGTATTTACTTCGTCTAAGGTATGAAACGACGTCCCCTATTGACTATAAATATTATTAATTTTTGTATATATGTCATAATAGATCAGAGAAGGCTTAGGAGGGAATATGCGACTCATACTATCTGGAGCCGCTCCTCTTTCTACGAGTGTCGAAACTTTCTTACGTGTGGTGACATGTGCTGATGTACTGCAGGGTTATGGTATGTAATGTATGCATGTATGATGTATGTATTGTCTGTCTCTGCAAAAAAAATAAAAAAATGAAGAGCTATTCAGAACCAATATTGATGACAGTGTATTCTTCTGTTGTAGGTTTAACAGAAACCAGCGCAGGGTCATTCGTTGCGCGACCACATGAAATGGGAATGGTGGGTACAGTGGGACCTCCATTGCCAGTTGTGGATATACGCTTAGAGTCGGTTCCTGACATGGGATATGATGCCATTTCACCAACCAACCCTCGTGGAGAAATATGCATCCGAGGAAGATGTTTGTTCTCTGGATACTATAAACGTGAAGATCTAACCAGAGAGGTGATGGATGATGACTGGTTTCACACGGGGGATATAGGTGAATGGCAGCCGGATGGCAGCATGAAGATCATCGATCGCAAGAAGAACATTTTCAAGCTCTCACAGGGAGAATATGTATCAGTAGAGCATCTAGAGAGCATATATTCACTAGCCTCTTGTGTTGATGCAGTGAGTTATTATATACTTGCATTGACACAACAGTACTCAGATTCTTCATTTGTTAAGCTTATTCATTTACACCGTTCACTTCGTATTCAGATATGGGTCTATGGCAATAGCTTCGAGTCCTTTCTGGTTGCTGTTGTGAACCCAAATATGCAGTCCCTTCAACAGTGGGCGGAGGAAGCGAATGAGGTAGCAGGGGATTTCAACACTGTATGTAAAGATTCAAGAGCAAGAAAGTATGTCCTTGAAGAGTTGACAAAGATTGGCAAAGAAAAGAAGGTAGGTTTGTTTCCATGTTTGCATTAGGCTATGATACCATCTCCTGGGCATTTATAATGAGTGTTTCCACAGTTGAAGGGGTTTGAGCTTATCAAAGATGTCCATCTTGATCCGACACCATTCGACATGGAGCGCGATCTTATAACGCCTACATACAAGAAGAAAAGGGCAAATTTTTCCAAATACTACAAGGTTTGTTTGACAAAAATCAATAATCAATGATCCATTATTTGAACACTTGATAACTAAATTTTGTGTTGCATTTGCAGATTACCATAGAAGATATGTACAAAAGCAGCAAGCCAACAAAGTGATTCTTTCAACTTCAATCAATCCCACTCAAGAGAAGACATTACCAATTATGTGCTTGTAATCTAATAATGCCTAAAAATATACAATCTTTTCAAGTGTATTTATCAACATTATTTCCTACTGAGGTTCATATATGAAGTTTCTACTGAAACTGCATTATACCTGACTGATATATTATCTTTCCATTTCATGCAAAAAAATCCAGACACTTGTGTTCAACTAATCAAGTAGGCACAGGCTCAACAAGCAAGATCTACTAACATAAACGTCCACAATGTTTACTTTTACAATGAATCGAGAATAAAATAGAGCATCGCACAATAAAGACTTCACTTTTGAAGATTTTATCATGTTCAATATCCAATTAAGGTAACATAATAACTGTCTACAATAACAGGCGAAGCTAAATATTACATAAAATGGCAAAGACTTAACATTGTTCTTAAATACACTCTTACATTCTACTAATATAGATGCTTTAGTGTGCTACTCCCTCAATATTTATTGTACACAACCTCATGCTACGCTAATTCGGACGAGCTTACGGAGATGAATGTATTTCACCTTAATCTACGACTTCTCTTCGTCCGATGGAGGGCATTGCTCGGGGACAGAATCAGAATCAACAAAGAACTCCTCTACTGAAAGCAAAGCCAAGGGAATAGGGGCATGTCAGGTTGATATTAATAGAATTAAACACTACGAATTACGTATAAATGCAATCACAAAATTTAGAACATTGGATGTTCATAATGCAACATAATTTTTCAGAGCATGCCAAGATTATGGCTGCAAAAGGTATGGTACTCAGAACACCATTGGTATTATTATGATCTCAGGAGTGTTGGGGGGTAAGGAGCACATGTGGGGTTATGGGAGGGTTTGTCGGGTTGTGCAAAGTCCAGTAAATGGATTTAATGCAACTTTTCTAGTGGCAGGTATATATATCAACATGTTAGATCTAATTAGGCTTTTTACCTAGACGAGTTGCTTTTCTACCATATCAGCACAAGAAATGGGCAGAGGGGAAATATTTCGTTTGTGGTTGCATGGTCACAAGACTTCAATCCAATAGCACCAATACATGTATATGGGACTCCTAAGAAGAATAAGATTCAACAATTTTGGGCTTTCAAATCTTAAATGAGAACAACTGACCAAGTGAGGAAGCCATCTTTGCACAAAAAAAAAAGAGTTTGATAGATGATCACGAAGTGTTTTTCGGTGGAGTGTAAATAGTATATTGTCCTTACTCTCATATTGTTATTCATATTGATAGCATTAAAAATAGTGATAATACTTTATTGAAATTCATCAACCTGTTACGTGCTATTTTTAACGAATTGGAAACATAATCTAATTATTATTACAAAAACTTGTGAAAGTCAAGTTACTGCTAGAGTCCTACAATATTGTATATTACTTGTGCATTGTTGTGTATAAATTGTGGATGTTTGTGTATTTGCAAATTGTGTATTATTGTATATTAATTGTGCGGCTGAATCGTTTTGTATAAGACTCTCAGGACTATCAGGTATTAGGAGAGTTTCTCAATTATTATTCCAAGATCCCCCTGTTGCAATATTGCATTGCAAGTGGAAGTTGCAGAGGCTTAGGAAAAAACTGCAGAGGCAAGCCAAATATAATGACAATTGAATGGCCAATGGTAAAACCCTAAAAGATCCGAAAAAACCAACAATCCCATCCCATTTAAACTTTTGGGGGATTCCAGATCAAAGTATTTGCAATCCGAAATTTGGTTAATGGATCTGGTAAACTGTGTAACCGAATTCGATTCCGAACATTTTACGTATACTACATATTAATAATTACTGCCTCTGTCTCAGCTTCAACTTCCTGTTGAGCTGGACATGGATGTTTAGAGCAGTACATATAAATCATTAGAGGAATAAATAAAATATGACATGGAATGCATAAACATTAGTCAGAGGATAGGGCCAAAATGAAAAAACTTGGATTTTTACTTTGGGGAAAAGGATGGCATTTTTACAAAAGTTCATTTGGCTTATAGGAAAATAAATAAATTGGGTTGATTATTTTTCAATTTTATTTTTTTTCTTTTCACTTAAATTTTCATTTCCATTTCCATTTCGGTATGATAAGAGTATGAACAGTGTAGGAGATATAGTATTATAATCCATATAGTAGAAGAAGGAATTTCATTTTAAGGTATAGGAAGTTGAAGTTGTCAACCAAAAAGGGAAACCAGAAGTTAGGACCGAGGGAGTATTTACTAAGATGTTAACCCTTAATAAAAGTTCATAGTTTGAAATTTGATAAGAATAATTATGTCTCTGATTATGACATGCAGAACATGCATTCTAATACAATTGTATGGTATTATATTTTCTTACCTATATCGTCTGGTTCAGGAGAGTCAAGTAGAATGTCTGAATCTGAAGGCAAAAATGCTGAACCAGAATAATTCCCAAGAGCTCCTAGATCTGCATTGTTTTAAGCAGAAAGGATTGAGACAGGTCAGTGTGTGCTCTTAGGAAAAACCACTCCCCACGGGGGGTGGCGGTATAGGGTGTAGAATGATCATAAAATGTTTACCATACCTTCCAAATTTGATAAATCTGCTGTTAGGTCTGAAAGGCTAAAATTCCATGGAATTTGTGACAAGGATCTAAGTGAATCTCTAGAATGCCCAACTCCATTATCTGGCGGAAGCTCTAATCCCACAGAACTAGTAACTTCTGATGTAAAAGCTGTCTCGAGAACTGAAGTATCGACCCCCATACTTGGAATATCTGATGCACTAAATGGAAAATGGCCACTGGATGCAACTGAAGTGGGGCTCACAGGCATATCTGACATGGATGACATTGCATTGTTCAGAGGCATAGTGGGTGATACATCAGCCATAGTGGTATCAATCACCATACTGCAAAATCAGGAATGCTTAGTTTAGAAACTCTTCCAGGTACCAGTTCAGAAAGCATGCAAAAAAAAGAAAAAACTGTGTCGTGTATGTGCGGTAGCAATGACTGAAGCCAGTAAGCTGGGAAGATGCATAATTTACGGCATCATTATATTTTCTGGAAATTTACAGATACACTCCTGAGTTTCATGCAATCAACTTCTGTAACCAAGTGCTCTTAAAATTTTACAATTGCACTCCCTGCTCTTTAGTGTGTCAACCTTTAAAATTTTCAATAAATGTCGACATCATTATGACATCGTAATTATGAAAAAAAATTATAAAGAGAATTTGGTTTGTATGCAAATTCTAACTTGTTGATATCCAAAAAGCCGAGTTTGCAAACTACTATTACAACTTCTGTAACTTTGAAGTAATTTTCTCAAACGCCTACGCAATGACTCCAACAGCCGAATGTTCACCAACTTTTCCTTTATATATTTTAGTTTTTGTGTTTCCCCTACATGTTTGAAGTGATTCCAGGTTCCTCACCTCGAGTTTCACAATGACTTGCATTCTTTCTACAATAGTAGGGCAATGTTATTGGGTTTCCGTGAAGCTTTCGTGAACAAGGGCAGTCTTCTTGTGCCATCTTAGCGTTGCGAACTAGATCTTTCTTCTG
>JAYMSP010005853.1:0-12779 GCA_036897095.1 Plantago elongata | reverse complement strand
TTCTTTTTTGTTGTTTTTGTGTGTGTGTGTGTGTGTGTGTGTGTGTGTGTGTGTGTGTGTGTGTGTGTGTGTGTGTGTATGTGTGTGTTATGCTCAAATATAAATACAGAATAAGTAAATAACACATCAAGTATAGTGGTACCTGGAGGTGGCGCAATCCTCCAACTAGTCCACTCGGCCTTTATGAGACCTGGAATTCACTAGAACATACAATTGAGTTCTCCTTACAATTAATCCTATTCTAAGATCCCTACAAACAAATGATTCTCAACCAAATGTACCCCCTGAGTTGTTCCCTAGCTCCTATAGCTAAGTACTTCCTGTACATAAGATAACCTTGGAGTTATACCTTGATTTCCCAAATCAAGTACTTCATGTACTTCACGCCTTGATGGTGTTGGTTATAAGTTGATTGTCAGGAAAGCTTCTCGTATAACTTTTTAGTTATATTTTCAGAGATCTTAGAAGAGATAACACTACTTGATACACTTATTCAGTGTATGGTAGGTTCTCTTTTACTGACCTAAGCAATTGGTATCCATTCTGGAGAATGAGCTTTAGAATGAGTATCCGAAAGTTCAACTCTTTCACGAATAACAATCTCTTGTTATAGAATTAGGAGACTTAGAACTACTACTGATTCTTCGAGCTTGTTAGTCGCAACAGTAAGCTTGGTGAATGGTAGTGAGATGCTTGAGAGAATACTTGCTTGATATGTAGATATGAGCGTAGTTTGTGTGTGTTTTTCTCAGCTTCTAAGTGGTGATATTTATAAATGAATATGAGAGTCTTTTGAATAGTATCCGTTAGACCTTCTCAAAATTCAATCCGTTGATATTCCAAAATGATTACCCAGAAGTCCGTTTCTCATTTTTCAGAGAGGATTATGCATTCAGAGACTTTTCCGCCGGTGTAATTAATGCATCGTACTATTTCTTGTCATGTAGTATCAACGGACATATGATCCTTTTTGAAAGCCATCATGCTCCTATAATCAGCGTTGTCATATGTTCAGAGACTTGTTATGTGCAATATATACACTATACAATATGCTTGTTCTTCTTAGTTTATCTGAGGAGACTTCCTTTAGTCTTCATAAATTTGTGCAATTTCCAGTCTTCAAATCTTCGAATAAAATCCCAGGACCCTTCTTCATGGCCTTCTTCAAAATATAAAATTACATTCAGAGACCTAATAATCCTATTACAGGTTTTACTATACTATAACATACTAAGTGATTTCCTCTTTTATAATGTTCAAGTGAACTAAGAATACTAATCACTTTTCCGTACTAAGATAAGTCATATCGTGATTGAACAAAAAAATACTAAAAGATATTCCTAATAAATTTCCCCCTTTTTGATCAGTCAACCATTACTATCTTCAAAGTCCTATTACAAACATGGAAATGAAAACAATCCACCACTTAATTATTTCAAATGATTTTTAATCAGTTAATTAAGTGCAAAAAGCAAACATCAACCAAATCACAAGATGTGATCTTTGCTGACAAGTTATCTTCTGTTAGTGGTATCTCAGAGTATGATCATCAGATTGAATAATTACAGAACAAAGGATAAATTTTACAAATATTGAACATACAAAACAAACAGCAAAGTGTTACAAAATTACTAAGTAAATTAGGACAACATGAGAGTCTAAGCTCCAAGTAAGACATCCTAAAATACTAATCTTCAAGTCTTCAAAATCAACTTTGGTTCAGAAACCACAAGTTCTTCAGCACCATTTCTAGATCAGTGGATCTGGTTATCAACCTTCTTGCAGTCTTCAAAATATTCATAGAGAAGCCTTTTGACAGAGAGCTCTGTCTTTCTGGCTAATCCACAAAGATCCTTGTAAGTCTTGGCAGGGTCTTTATTTTTCTGAACAATGAGCTTGACCCATTAGTATTTGCCCCATACCTATGCATGATTTACCCTAGGCTCAAACATCTCTTGATGCTTATAGATGATCTCAAGATATGCAATATCATCCATATACTCATCAACAATCATATAGAAGGATTGGTAGGGTTTGATGCCCAACTTATTCTTCTTTCTGTAGGTACCATCCAGTCTCTAAACTTTGTGAACTTCATCAAGCTTTTGATAAGGACAGACAAAATCAAGTGGCTTTTGCATAGCCTCACTCCTTTTCTGAACTTCAAAATCAAACCATGCCTTAGTATGCTCAGGATTTAGCAATACTGGTTTGGTAGTTCTCCATGCCATCATTTGACTGTAAATGGGAGTAGGAAACTTCTTGTTCAACATCAAGTATCTTAGCTTAAGGATCCAATACCTGTTTAGGAGATGAATGCATCTATAGGCGGATTAACTATCATCAGTTTTGACATATTCAATAAGGGCAACAACTGGTCTCTCTTCTTGTTCTTTCTCTTGAACTCTGCCAAACTATAAATCCTTGTGCCTTTTTCTATTCAATCCTTTCTCCATTGAAAGTTCTTCATGCTTTCTGGGAGCATTGCTGGAAGATCCACCTGGGATCGACTTGGTGTTGCCAGAAAGGGTTCTAGCAGCAATTGACCTTACTACCAGTGGTGGTTCAGAGGTGTTTCCAACTCTCCTTCTCTTCTGGAGTGGATGATCATCATGATCAGTCTCATCATTATCATGTAAGATGTTCCGGAGCGAAGACTTGCACCTTTCCTGACCAACTAACTCTTCTTCTTCCCTTTCTTGGTCTTCAACGGGCTTGTTTGTTTCGGATACATCAAGGGTTTTGGAACCTCTTGTTATCACACTCTTAAGCCTTGACCTGGTTGTTACTCATGGTTCTTCAACAACCTCGAGTTCTGGAGCTTGACTCATGGAGGACATTGATTGTTTTCTCTTTCTTCCTTGGCTTCTCTGGGGCGCTACTAATTCTTCCCCCATAGTCATGAATGACTGAGTCAAACTGGCATATGAATCTGAGAGGGATTCAAAGTTCCTCTGCAGACTACTGTGCATAGGGTTGCTCATTTTATCCGTATCGGCAAATCTGGTCCGTTATCCGCAAAAAACGGAAGGATACGGATCGATCC
Organism: Plantago elongata; assembly: GCA_036897095.1. Classification (NCBI taxonomy): domain Eukaryota; kingdom Viridiplantae; phylum Streptophyta; class Magnoliopsida; order Lamiales; family Plantaginaceae; genus Plantago; species Plantago elongata. The sequence continues at coordinate 9,733 of JAYMSP010005853.1, read as the reverse complement.
GTTAAAAAACGGATTAAAAAACGGATCGGATCGCGGATGGGGTTTTCCTTCATCCGTTTTGAACGGATAAAATGGATAAATCCGCCGGATATCCGTTTATCCGTTAGACTAGGGGTATTTTTGTTATTTTACATGACCCTAATTCTCTACTCCTTTGATAAGCAGCCGCCAGTTTCATTCCATCTTCTACTCTTCTCTTCCACTGTCTTCTACTCTTCTCTTCCACTGTCTTCTACAGCAGCCGCCAATTGTCTTCCACCGTCACCACCAGTATCCCCAACACTTCCCGATCGAAGTAGGTCCTCTCTCCGACGACTAGCGGCTGATCCGACGGACGGAAGGAGTAGAGGAACAGCCAGGCTGTGAGGAGAGCAAGGATGATGATGAGGGAGAAAGGATGTGCGGGGAGCGAGAAGGCGAGGGAGAGTGCGAGGAGTGAGATGTAGTTGATTCGGAAGTAAGTGTAGTTGCGGCGGACGCGAGAGGCGGTGTCGGTGAGGGAGTCAGGACGGGAGAAGGCGGATTAGTCGAGGAGTTCAAGCCAGGGGCGGTAGTCAGAGAAGCCTTGACGGACTTTGGAGGTGAGACGGGAGAGGAATGAGCGGAATGCGGTGGTTTCGATTGGTGGTTGCAAGTCCGATTGGGAGATTGGTAGTGTCGGTGGAGATGCCATTGTTGATGATGATTTGGGGGTTTTTGAGAGAGAAAGGGGATGATGGGCTGTTCTATGGGTCTGTTGATTTTTTTTAAAATTTTTTTACCGGATAATGGATATCCGGTGGATTTATCCGTTATCCGCCGGATTTATCCGTATCCAATCCGCTCGGAACGGATTTGATAACGGATGGACTATTTTTCCATATATCCGGTCAAACGGATGTGGATTGATCCGTATTCGTCCGTTGCGCAGCCCTAACTGTGCACTTGAACAAGCTTTTAGATTTCTGATTTGAGCTCTTGATTTTCTTTTAGGAGTAGCATCTCCTTTTCATTCAGCTCTTCCAGTGGACGGAATATGGCCTTAGATTTCTGAGTAGCATAATAAGCCTCGTCCAACGCCTTGTTTGCTCTCATCCCGGATCATCCCTAGATCCTTCTGTGCTAATGCTATTGTTGTGGTTCTTCTGAGTAGAAGGCGAGCAACATGCTTGGTTTCCCCTGGGATAGTTTCAAGCACTTCGGCATCTTGTTGTAGCAATTCCTTACACAACTTGGCATACACTAAGCTCTTGCCCATGTATTCAGCATCTCTGATCGTAGTGGCTGGTCATGAAAAGATATGTGGTGCCAACAATTCCCTTTTCAGATGGGAAGTGGGCATAGCTTTAATTTTTGGTGCCATCTAGATTGGGTCTTCTTCTTCTTCTTCTTCTTCAATGAAGTCATCATCATCTTCATCCAGACCGGCGACCATTTTCCCTTTACCCTTGTCACTCTGTGCAACCGTTGGTGTTTGCTTCTTTGATGCAGCCACATCATCTTGCTCATCATCTTCAGTCACCAGAGCATCCAACTCTGCAGACGTGACATCGATGTCTAGTTTAAGCTTTAGTTTCTCATCAAGGAATTCCCTTTCCTTGGCATTCTCGACCTCGAACCTCAGCATCCGGGCTTGCTTCTCTTCAATCTGGGACTGACATTCAAGAGAGAGTCTTGTTTCTGTCTCCAACAACTTCTTGAGTTTTTCAACTCGAAGTTCAACATCTAGGATTTCTTCAGCTATCTGGGTAGCCTAATGAGCTTGTTCCAATAAGTCTTGTTGGGTTGTAGAAGGTGGTTGAGACTTTGGTCATGATTGTGGAGTTCTCTAAGTATTGGTTAGAGCAGTTTGTTGTTCTCTAGAGCCAATATGTCCTTGAGCAATGCCACCAGTCCATGGTGCTGGACTATCATCATCATTGTCGTCTTTCTTGTCATCACCATCCTTGTGATGTTTTGATGGAGGATCCTGGAAGTTAACCTCATCGGTTTCTTTCTCATCTTCAGAAACTAAGTTGATCACATCTGGCAGAGTGACCAAGTTGCCATTAACTTCATCTTGCTCTGAGGGATATACATGCAATTACTTGGGCAACGTAGGGCCGATGACCATCTGCTTCTTGGTTTGTTCATCACCAGCTTGGAAAGCTGCTACGAGTTTATGTGCCACTTCTGTCAAGAAGTCTTCATGCATCAAAGAATAGTGGGAGTAATCCTCTGTAGGGAACATTGCATGGATGTAGTGTTCCAGATCGAATGCTCGTGCTCTTCGCTCTTTATTATCAATTACTCTGGCAATCTCTGGTAGATCAGCTTTTCTGATCTTTTGCCATAACTTGAAGCACTTGAGATGCTTCTTCAGAGTGAAAGTCTGGAATATATTCATCTCTACAATTCAAACAATTACAGATACCCCCCTCGTTGACAAACACTACCATGTCATTTCTCTCTCTGTTTAGGTGGAAATTGTGGGTCCCATTTAATAAGAAAAGGCTAAAACAAAATAAAATGTAAAACTTTACTAAAACTAAATATAAAAATAAAAATCAATAACATCCACTCCCCCCCCCCCTCCTCCTCCTCCTCCATTATACTTTTCTTTTATGTTTTTTCCCGACGAAGTCGAGGCGGTGGACGGAATCTGACCAAACCAGTGACCAGCCCCAAATCGGAGCTCATAACAACTCTTATCGGAGCTGAAATCAACTCTGATTTGGGGCTGATTTACAGCTCTGATCAGAGATGAAATCAGCTTCGATTTTGGGCTGCTTACAACGACAAGTATGGAGCTGTTTATACAGCTCCAAATCATAGCTCAACAACTCTGGTTTCCGTTATGATTTTCGTCGATGTGGAGGTGGGAGGTGAATGGAGTCGTGGAGGTGAAGGTCTTTAATGGTAGGGACTCAATTGAATGTTTTGGAAACTCGAAACCATTGCAATTGAAAATTTGACATGCCTAATTGCAAAATTGTAATAGTTATGGGGGCGGAATTGAACTTTAAAGAAAAATATGGGTGCATGTGGACTATTGTAATTTTAATAAGTGAAACTTTTGGGGGTTTTATAAGAATCTGAAACTATTGGGACTTATTTTTAAAAACCCATGGTGCTAATAGAGAATTAAATATTTTTAAAGACTTGAATTGAAATCTGCCAAAATCTAGGAAAAAAAGAAAAGTAAAGCAAAATGAATAGAAAATAAAGAAAAGAGATTAAAGAAACTCAAAAATCAATATACTAAATGGCATTTTCATTAATATGTCGAACTTTACTCGCCATGTGAGCAAAAAATAGATCCATCTTAGCATGCTTGTTGACTTTTGGACTTACTTGTAACTAGAAAAAATTACACGTTCATTTCTTGGATGAAAATGTAAATGTTCAAATTGGAGGGCTCAATTTGTAATTAGACCTAATTTAATGGTACTATAAGAAATTCGCCTGAATAGTTGGTGGACTGGTACAGACGAATTTGATTAAAGCTGTATGATAACATGATGAAATGTACAACTCGATTAAAACCAAATTTCATCCTTTAGCCAAATTAGATGAAGGAATGGAGCTGAAAGCTAATATTTTCCACAGCATGCAGAACATTGCATTGTAAATAAACTGCTTTATTAGTTATACATGATTATAATTGCCATTTGCTTCATACTGCATACAATAGTTCTGTAGTATTGTCAAGAGCAGTGCAATTCTCAAGTCGAACTGTACACGAAGAGAGATCTGAGTACCGAATATCAGCTCAATACACATATGATAAAATGAAATTCATCTCCTGGAATTAAGTTATCTATGTACAATGAGCATGATCATCAGAGAGAATAGTGACTGCCTGTTTCTGTTGATGACTCTGCGTTGGACTTTGGAGGCCGGTCACAATTGGCTGAAGTCCAGCCGATGACTTGCTTTTCATTATCATATATCAGCATCTTATCCTGCATTGATATGTCTGCAAAAACGCAGCCAAACAAAGGTTATTATGTAGTGCATTACCATATTATCCGTACTCTAGAGAATTCTGTATAGATATATCTGTACCTCCAATCATGTTGTAATTTTGAAGTCCTGCATCAGTGCCATTAAGAATTCCCAAACAAGCATTGCCTTTCGACTGAAAATACAGAAACTGTAGCTTTCTAAACTGTTTCTTGGACTAGTCATCAAGACAAAATGCATATAACAGATCAGTGATCTTACCGAGGTGATAAGGTATCCTTCAGGAAATATTTCAAACTTATTTCTGCTTCTCCAGCCATTAGGAAAGCTCAATGCTAGCGGCTTGAAGAACTTCCTGAATTCACGCGTGCTCTTAAAAGGTTTCTTTCCTTGCCAACATATAGGAAGAGTGTTGTCATCAGTTGCTTCTTTCAGGGGCTTCCCGCTTAGTTCTCGTTTGATCTAAATATCAATTTCAACGTAGTTAAAAGCGAAGTTTTTCAAAATCCAAGTTTACAATACAGAAGAGGAAGAGCTCTTCTAGACTCACCAAAGAAAGAATCGATCGGTAGATCTGAGAATCGAAATATGTATAAGAGCTCCCACTGTCAAAAATCACATTGAGATTCCTGAAACCTGTGCCTTTGCCACCAAAAAGAAGCTCTGCCTGCCCAGCTGAATAGTGCTTCCTGTATAGACAAAAGGGCACTATCTCAGCAATGTGCAATAAAACAAAACGAATTACAACATAAACGGTTCATATGATTACTACTTACGTATCATCACGTGACATCGATGTCCATGTTATGCGCGAGGATTCATAAACATCTTCACCAAAGAAAAGAAAACCTCCGTCTCCACTCAAACAGTGTCCAATGACATTTTTCACGAATCCTTGATTGCGAAGTTGTGATACAATACTAGATTTGCCTCTGCCAAGGCCAAGTACTCCATCCAAGGGGTGATCAGATGATCCAGGTAACTGATCATACCCACAACTGAGATAAACAACGACCAGTTTAACAAACAGATTACATTAAGATTTTATATCTTTAGAGAAATTGCAAAGTTGCATTTTTCCAACAGGTTCATGAACGGCTCACATATCATCCAACAGAGGGCAAGATGCGTTTTACTCCTTCATAATCTCGTCTAACAAACAAAAAGCTGTCCCATATTGTCCTCAAATGATATGCAAATGAGTACTAACCCGAGAGTCAAACGAGGCCTCATTCGTGCTCCAGTAGTGAGATTAACAGTCAAGAAATCATTCACCAGAACACCAAGAGATGACCCTCCATCAGCATACTCGACCTCATAATCACATTGCTCCGGGTTATCACATCGATAGTCTCTCGGATGCAGAGATGCACAGAGAGTATCTTTACATATAACAAGGTCATTACTAGGCCGGTAAAGCGGGTGAAACCCCTACAGTAACAACAGCATATCAAGCACATAATCAATCCTTAATATCCTTAACCTTAAACAAGACATATAACATGCTACAGAGTCATAAGTAGCAATCGTACCGTCGTGCAACGAACACAAGGTGCATCACATTGAAGCCAAGTAAGATCACTGCCAGTATCAGGATCAAGGAAGTATGGTCTTGGAGGGTTTCCTATATACATTTGCACAAAATAAAAGCTGCAAGAAAACCACATCTCATATCAATTTCAATCCACCAAAATCTTGAAACCCCATTATCATATGATACAAGATATAAATCATAGTACAAAAAAGGTAGAAACTTGGAACAGAGTAGTCACAATTTAATTGCAAAATTTGCATACCCATTGGGATAAACATTGCCATATAGTGGAAAAATGACTGATGAAGAACCAATTTGTCTACTACTAGGTGAAGGTGGTCTCCATTTACCCCACCTTTGACCTGCACATGAGGCTACCAATATCACAGAAGCTATCAAAAAGATAAACATTTTTTGCCCCATGTCTAGTTTTGTGAACTACTTGAAAATTGTGAACAAACCCAGGTTGTATATATACTATTTTATATGGGACTTTTGTCTAAAAGGGCAAGGAATATTTGAGAATAGGGCTCTTTCTTGAGTTGCAAGATTTGGGAATGGGAATGGGAATGGGAATTTGATATGATTGGTTCACTCATTCTTCTTGCATTGGATCTAACGTATTCCTTCCCAATAATGTGATGTGTTCTTTTATACCTTCACTTCTTTGGTCAAGACACAAGATGCCAAAGTGTATATTATATTAAGAAATGTCTTAAAATTTTAATCCAGAGAGAGGTTAACTAGTAACTTTTTTTTTTTTTTTTTGGATCGTAGAAATATATTACAGTGTGTTTACAAGATTCATCATACAACCTAAGGAGCTACATAATTTACACGAGGAACTGAGTCAGTCCTATCACTAGTAAGCATCGGAGCAAGCCATGACGGGCAGCGAGACCAAACAAACCAAGGTAGAGTATCCTGTTGCGAAGCACCCTGAAAACGAGCATTGTCAATTACCTGGGTTGAGCGGAGATGACAACCAAACTTAGCTAGAATATCAGTCGAACAACTACATTCCCTGTAAACAACCAAAATTTGTAATATTAGCAGTAAGTTATCGATATCCCTAAGCAGCAGCTGAGGGACCCCTAGGGGGAGTCTGTGCCCCTGAACCACCTGCCTGATCCTGCAAATAGAGTAGTAACCAACTTTTGAGTCAGTTTGCAGATAAGACGAGCGAAATTATATTGTTTAGCTAACACTAGGCCATCTCTAATAGCTCCAAGTTTCGCAATAATAATAGTTGTAATTCCTAGAAACCTCACCTTAGCCGAGATGAAATTTCCAAGTTCATCACGAAGAAGACAGCCGAATCATGTTGGTATCTGCAAAGAACGCACTATCAGAGTTAAAACGCAACATATCCAGAATTTGGAAGGGTTCATTTACACGAGATGATTTTTGGACGACGCTGTTGAATTGGGAAAGCAGTCGACATATCCTTTAAGCTTTCAATAAACGCTTCATAAGCAAAAAAGGAAGCCGTCCTTGTTGCTGAAGATAAACTGGTTACTTGATTGCCAAAGATGCCACATTACAACAACAACACGAAGCTGGTTTGGGTGCTTAAGAGGATATGAAAAAAGGAACTTGTAGAGAGGAAGGCTTACTTGATCAGAAGAGAAGTGAAAAAAGACACGACGAACAACATCAAAGCGAGGACAGTCGAATACCAAATGGTGGATCATTTCTGGTGTGGTATTATTAGAAAGCACACAATAAGGTGAAGTGACGAGGTTTTGTTTAAAAAGCCGCGATGCAGTGGGTAAACGATCTTGGAGACATTCCTAAAGAAAGAATTAACGCAAGGGTAAACCCGCAATCTCCAGAGCCGATGCCAAGGAAGCAGGGGTCTATCATACTTGTGTTGTATTAGACTAAGATAAGTCGACTTAATGTTGAAAGTATCAGACAAGTGGATGCCTCCAAAAAATTCGGTTAGGGACTGATTGGTATAGAATTTGAATGAATTTTAATAAAATTATGTTTGAAATGAAATTTAAAATGGAGGTATTTCAAGTGTATTTTAGGCCAAATCACTCTTCATCAAGCCAAATGAACCGATTATAATCGAATACCAAACAGCCCCTTAATAATATCACAAATGTCTTCCGACAGAATGTTACGGAGCTTGGCTTTGTTCAAATGATTGTGAAGGATAAAATCCGCAACCATAAATTTAGAGTCGGAAATCGGAATGACCATTTGTGAAGGAAGCTAATGGGCCGAGCCCAGTCCAGTTATAAGTCCAAAACTTAACAGATTTATCCTCACCAATCTATCTACATTTACGGTTCTCAAGATTTTGTATAGTAATCCCAACTTTCAATCTCCTATTTTCTTTCATTTTATGCCTATTTTTTCTTCCATTTGTTGTGAAACCTATAATAAATTGGTGAATACCCACATGCAGATGAAAATTTTCTTCATCTCACAGTATAGCATAGTAAATCATATTAATACAGTTTGAAAATTGTAAGATGAATGTATATTCTGGTCGGATGAAATTTGTCTATAAAAGGTAGTGTTCTGAATGAAAGTTGACACATACTTCTGATAATCTACATCAGTTATACTCTATCTTCTGTACTTCTTGCTATTGTTTTCTAATACGTTATCAGCACGAACTGCTCTAAATCAATTCTAATCAGAGGAAAATCTTAAAAGAAGGTATATTTATCTTTCAGTTAGTATATACTAAATAAAATGCTTAACCTATTATATGTTATGTTTACTAGTTGATAACTAGTTAACTTACTATATAAAAAAGATGTTTTGCATATATCACAAATGAAAAATTTAAGTAATTTCATTTACACCGATTACTTTGTAATTACACGTTATTACGCAAACTATCATGAAGTTTTTCATACACATGAAATTAATCTTTGATAGAAATGACAAAGCAGTTAACTAAAAGTTTTATTCATGTTATAACTTACATACGATTACACTTGAGCATTAATATGAATGATGAGGGCACAAACATACAACAAGATCATATAAAAACACAACATTACGTATATAAGTTGGTAAAAGGACCAATCGGGCATAATGGTAATTTCATGACTTAATAAAATATGTGTTAAATTTATGACTTAATAAAATGGTTCCCGATAGGTATCGAACCCGCACAATCTAATGGTCATTATACATCTGAGCCACTAGGCGAAGTTCGATTTTATTTTCATATTATGTCTTTATATTTCCTAACATTTTTGCTTTATAGATGTCGAATATTACAAAATTACACTTCGATGCATTAGTCATATCCGGAGAAAACTATTTAAGTTGGTTGCTTGATGCAGAGCTCCATCTAAATAGCATGGGGCTCGTGGATGCTATCAAAGAGAATAATGCAGTAACCGAGTAGGATAAAACAAAAGCAATGATATTTTTGAGACATCATATCCATGATGGTCTGAAATCAGAATACCTTACAGTAAAAGATCCACTTGTATTGTGGAAAAATTTAAATGAAAGGTATGACCATCAAAAGGCTGTGACACTTCCGATAGCCAGATTTGAATGGCTTAACTTGAGATTACAAGATTTCAAAAGTGTCAATTAGTACAACTCAGCAATGCATAATATCACATCTCGCCTTTTGTTGTGTGGGGAAAAATTGCCTGATCATGATATGCTTGAAAAAATATATCAGACAATACACCCAACAAACATGGTATTAATGCAGAGTTATTGTAACCAAGGGTTTACAAAATACTCATAATTGCCCACCCACTTGTTGGTGGCAGAAAAGAACAATGAGTTGTTATTGAAAAGCCATAAAATGCGGCCAACAGGCTCCGCCCCACGCCCAGAAATAAATAACACCAGTTCTGATGCCCCACGGGATATAAATCCGGCTTCATACAATAACCATGTACCAAATAATGGTTATAATGAAAATCGTGAAAATAATCGTGGTGGTCATAAGAAATGGCATGGAAATGGTCGTGGAGGTCGTGGAGACCGTGGAAACTTTGGGCAAGCACGTGGACGTGGAATCAAACGATCCCATGGTAACAATCAAAACAATTACTGTAAAGGCCGCAAAATTTGGTACGCGTTAAAAATTTCTTTAAAAATTAATTTCAGCATTTTAAATAGAAGAAGAATTATTCGAGTTAGTTTAAAAGGTTAAATGTCGAGCAAAAACGTCAAGAAAATAACAACGAGTAATAAAATAATAATAAAAATAATAAAATAAAAATATTTATTTTATTTTTAGTATGGCTTAAGTTCGACTCAAGGATCGTCCAGGAACCA
>JAYMSP010005852.1:0-12780 GCA_036897095.1 Plantago elongata | reverse complement strand
TTCAAATATATGTTAAAAATATTTTTCGAATATTTATAAATAAAATTATATTACATTTATTAAAAACTATATATAGTTAACATACCAAATATAATAGCGAAATATACAATGTAGTAGATATCTAAATGGACTGATTTGCCCTTACTAATTATTTTTTACTTTATATTGCATTATGGATAGACCAAAATACCCCACATCTTTTTCAACCAATCAGAATTGAATATTTCACCACATGTCATGACAAATGAATCAATAATAAAGCTTGAAAACTTTTTTGATTCATATATATATATATATATATATTAAACAATATAATAAGTCTTTTATTGTCATGTTAAAGTGTTATTACACGTGAAAATATGTCGTCTCACTTTTACAATTTATTTAACACTTCTTCTTCTCTATTCTACAACAATATAATAAGTCTTCAATTGTCATGTTAAAGTGTCATTTCACTCGTTAAAGTGTCGTTCACTATTATACTTTATTTAACACTTCTTCTCCATTCTTCAACAACCAGCTCCTAAAAATCGTTATTTTAAATTTTCTCTGCTCACAACCGAACATCACACGCAACACTTCTTCAGAACTTTTACAGATGCAATCCAAAATATTTTTTTCTAGAGGAATTGAAAACACTTTAGAGCATGGTGATTGGGTTAGTCTAGGTGAACGTTGTGGCTGTTGATTAGGTTCATACAAAGAAATCAAACTAGAACTGTTTAGATGATGTCAATGGCTTTTGGGGGTAGTTTTGGACTTTTAATTTTTTGAAGTGTATTGTACACATTAACAAGACACAAAGCATTCCATGCATATGTATTTCATTTTTGCACATAAATATTTGTATTCCGTCGTTCTTTTTATATTATTATATATTTGTGATTATAACTATCTCACATGACTCCTTAAACTACTAAATGATAGAGACACCTTACACCTTATAAAAAATAGTAAAAGGTCTACATTTGCATACAGATGACTCATTTTATGTTGGTCTAAGCCAACTTACCCAACTAATAAACCAAAGAGATCTTTTTACTTATGGGTTGATAATTTTCAAAATTCCGCTACTTTCTCAATTAACTTGTGTTCACAAATGTGTAAATCTTTTTTTGTATTACCCAATTAAGACACTAATGTCTCATGAAATATAATATGCAAGTTTGTACGTGATCAAAATTCGATTAATTTTATAAAATTTATAGGCATCGCGCTTAATGCGGCATATCATTTCTAGTTTTTACGATAATTATTTAATCTGTGTTAGTCAATTGATATAGTAGTGCGATTTGTTGTGACTTGTTTATTCATATCATTTATGCGATTATCTTTTCTCCGACCAAGATAAGTGGTTTGATTTGCAATAAATTACTGTATGTTAATTTTTTTTTAACGACAAGGATTACAACTACTCTACTCTTATATCAAGACCTCTTTACTTCTATTTTTTTTTCACAACAAAGATTACAACTATTCTACTCTTATACTAAGATATCTTTACTTCTAGAATACCTTATATTTCTACCAGGAAACGAACCATGCACATCCACCTTACCACTCCAGCTCCATTCTACTGTAGTACTTCAACTTTTCATTTATGGATATGAACTTATTTAAAACAATATGCTCTACCCAACTTTTTGAAAAATCACCAATGATGTCTATCTAAATTGATTCTTTTCGTTGAAAATGGAAATTTTGTTTTAGCGTGCTAACTTGTTATATAGATTAAGTGATAATTCTTTAATGATTTAGATATGAATATACCTCTCTAATGATTTAGATAATCATAGATTTAATATATTACTATGATCGTAATACTGTAGTAATAATTTCGGGAAAGAACTTGTTGAAAAGGTGAGTGCAGTAATCATATAACACCATGGCAGTTTCCTAATATGGTTGTATATAAATTGGTTACACTGATTCGAGGGATGTGGTTCGAGAGGGTACCTCAAGATGGAGATATATATATATATATATATATATATATATATATATATCTTATTTATTGGTGAGTTTTGATAAAGTAGCAGTGGAATTCAACATTATTGTAGACTACTAAAAGTTGATTATATTGAGTTTGGATCTTGCTAGGTACTCTATATCCGTTATTTCATACTTTGATATTATATTTATTTGACTCTTTATGATAAATTAATTATGTGATATATTTAATCCGTAGTACGCATCATCTTTTATCAATTCCTTTTGTTGGTTTTGCCCAACTATCTATAATTACAATTTCATCTAGTTATTAATTAGTTGGAAAATCATCAGTATGGAACTATGAATATATACACTAGTGCAGATCTACTTCAGTTTGGTGGAAACAAGATTAAAGAATTTGATTAAGCATCACTTGTATATGTCAGCTGTGTTTCCGAAAACCTCAATAATGCATCATGGTGATAGCAAATGTCGGGGCTACTCGCTCATGCACTTAATATGCGTACGGAAAAAGGGGTTTGTTCTTCGCTTCTTCTTGCAGCTTTCTTTAATTATTTGTTCCAGCTTGTACGGAAATTATATATTAAGGTAGTGTTCTCTCAAAATTACTTCATTATTTCAGTCCAGTCAAGTTCGACTTAGTTATAATTTATACTTTACTTCAGTTCAGTTTAGTTCAGTTAAGTTAAATTGAGTTCAGTTTAGTAAATTTCAGTTGAAGAAAACACAACTTAAACTGGATATGTGTTTAATTCATATATCACGTGTAGAATGTTAGACATAAATGTATAAGTGTGAAATATATATTCAATTAAAATAGGTGACGTGGATAATGATCATAAATTTCTAGATATAAACAATAATTTTCATAATTTAATTTATACACACCGTAGTCTACATATAAAATTGATATTTACAGGTAAAAGCAAGAACATCAGTGATCGAAGGGGATCCAAAAAGTATCATATGTGATATGGCAGAGCAAATGTGTGTTGATCTTATTGTCACATGCACTCGATGTCTAGGGAAGGTTAGAAGGTACCGATTATACTTTGAGGAAAATAAATGACATTTAGATAAAAAAAAATTATATTGTTCCATGTTTTGAACTTTTCTTACGCAGAGTGATCATGGAAGTGTAATCGACCACGTCGTCCATTTTAGCCGAGAGTAATTTTGGATGATGAGGGCTGATTTGGCTGGCATTTAAATGTATCCATTTGACTCGATAAACAGTGATTTGACATAAAATATACTTTAAATACTCTCATTTCAATTCCATTCCAAACACAATTTTATCAAAATCACCATTCAAATGTCATACCAATCAGCCCCTCTCTCTAGATGTTTAATTTGTACTATGTATATCTGTGTGCTTTTGAATCCCAAATAAATAAACATACAACTTGAAAATGAAATTATACTTCCTACATCATATAATTTTTACGGCAACAAAATTTCAAAACTGGACAGTTCACCTAGTATATAGTAGTATGTAGTTTTCTGTCTTGTAAAACTCTTTAATGGTGCCATGAGAAAATTAGGATTATGTATCATATCATTCAAATATAATTTTATGAATAGTAAAAAATTTGAGTTCACTTAATCGCTCGAAAATTCATTTTTCAAACTTACATATTTTAAAACGAACCGTTTGTAAAAGTAGAGTTCGTAAATATTTTTGAATCATTATGACTTGTAACATTGTCCAACTCATTATTTATCAAAGTCCAAGTCCATTCTCTTTGGAAGTTCAAAAACTCTTTTTTTTCCGCGAGTAAAATTTATGCTAGACACAGTCTTGTTAAAAACTTGATTCCCGATTTTTAACCGTTGGATCGAGCTAATTTTTGGAGAGAAGATTCCTAACACACCATTCTACAATGTTATCGGAGGGACCGCTATTTTGAATTCTCTGTCATTCTAAAAATTGCGTCAGAGCTGTTTCTCCAAAATCATTTTTGATCTATGTCATCTCATTTGTTTCCCCAAAATAAGTTTCCTAGGACTTGCATCATAAATGTTTATTTGTATGATATAAATCTTAGGTGATGAATTGTTATATGATATGAGATTACAAGTTTTCCTCAGGTTTCACCTCATCATGACATATACATGTTTGAATATGTATAAGACTAGATCGTTTAATCTAATATATTATATATGTCACGCACTCTATGTTGTGGAAATCAAATTCATGTGTGGTTGTCTAAGTTAGTGCAGGTCTTGATTGCTGTAGATGGTGGATATATGTGTATGTGCGTTTATTTTGTGCCAATATGAGAGCTTAGATGTCTAGATTGATTAATTATACAGTTGTTCAAATGAGTTGCAAAATTGCTATGCATGTTACTGTACCGTATGGCCAAGGTGTGTTATAACCAATTATTTGACTTCTAGCTAGTTTGAATATACACTTGAATTATATTTCTTTATCATTTGTGAATCAGTTTGTTTACATATTGATTCTAAGCATATTCAATTGTTGTTACTGTTATGCATAATTTTGATTGAGTTACAGAATCACTACTGGAACTTCATCTTATGATGTTCATATGCATAATTTTGTTTGAGTTACAGAATCACTACTGGAATTTCATCTTATAATGTCCATATGCACATAGTTTATATGAGTTATAGTTTAAAGATCATGCACTCATATTAAGAAGACGTTAAAGATTTTGAGTACTTTAAGTTTAAAGTTAAGATAAGTACGACGGGCTCGTAAAGTACTTCCCTAATATTTGTGGCAATTTCAAGAGTATTGACTAGAGTGCGATTAGTGCATATAGTCGTGTTTTAAGAGTTTTAAGAGGCTATCATGGGTTGGGGTAGAACCTTGCGATGCCAAATAAGCTCGTGATCATGTCATGGTTTCATGACATTTTGAGAGAAAGTTTCAAGACAAGTTTTAAGCTCAAGTTAAAGAGATTTTAAGAGAACAAGTTCAAGGGTTTAAAGTGAAGTCATAGGATGCATTGCATTATACAAGACTAAAAGCTTTAAAAGATATGAAACTAGAATTTTAAGTTATGGCACGTGCATGGATATTTACTCAGCCAGTGGTCACGACTGATACCTTGCTAAAATTATATATTTTAGGTACTTGAAGCCGAGTTGATCGGAGTGGCGAGCGGACCTGGAACAGTGATTACTATCCAAACATCGTTATTATTTTCAGTTTCAAGATTTTTCAAAGACTATGTATTTTTGCAAGAATTTAGCTATTTTAAGTCCCGCTGCATTATTTTACTAGTTCGTGAATTAGAATCAAGAATTTCATGTCATGTTTAAGGACGATCAAATCATCGATTTACAGTTTTACGAGTCTAAGTTCATCGAATTTTCAAGATCATGAACTAACGAGAGTCATATTTTTCATAGTTCGTCTTTTTAACAATCAGGATGCTATATAATTAATCAAGGTGTGGATGTAAAAAATACCGTTGAAAAAGTTATCCACTAAAAAATGATCCGATAGTGTTAAATAGTATTAGTTGCATGTTGCATACACCAATGATAGGTAAAAGAAAAATAAAAAAATCCAAACATTATAGTCTGAAATCTGAATATATACGAGCCTGACCGTACTCTACTTGATTATAGTTGCAAAATTAACAGTTAAACCCTACTCACAAAGAATTGAAAAGTCGTTCGAAGAGTAAAATCAAAGATTGGGGAATCCCGAAAGCCGTTAACATGTGTGAGTTTATCACCTGCATTGCCGCACACAGTAAGAACTCCACGTCGATTAATACAAAAAACCACAAGGCACTAGTGATCATGTCCCTCTTACCTGTCACAACCTAGTTGGCAGGTAAAAAAGAAGCTAATCGTAGTAATTTTCGGTGCCTTTTCACTATTCACAATCCCTAATTCACACACAACAAATTCTGAAATCCCTAAACTGTCCTACTAGTTAACAAAGAAAAAAAAATAAAAAATACAAATACAGACGCATTTTTAATTTCTCTCTCTAAATCGTCCCTTTCTCTCTCCTCCCTTCCTCTTCTTCCTCCTCTTCCTCTTCTCTCTGTATCTCCCTTTCTTCTTCTTCAGCTTGATTAAATTAATTTTACTCAAGTGTGATATATCGATCGGGAAGCTTTAATTGACATGACGATGGTTACTCCTCAACCGTTGGATGTAATCTCTATACTTCTTCGTTTTTTCTCATTTCTATTCATGCTCATTGTCACTGCTCGGCATTTTAATCGTTTGTGTCCGTACATGTGCATGCACTAGAGTTGTGGAATCTAGTCATTTGTTTTATGTGGCGGTTTATTTTCTCTGTGTGGCGGGTAAGGGAAGTGGATTTTGTGTGATCGACTAGGGTTTTGGGCTACTGAGGGGAGGTTTAAGATGATAGTTAGTTCAATTCAGAACAATGCGAGTTTTAATTCGTTAATGTGCGTAGGAGTTAGTGTTAAGGAAATGAGATTGTGAATATACTGGATCGAAGCTCGTTTTTGTTTATTTATTGCCTTTGTGATGGGAATGCTGAAATTGCAGCAACAGGAAGATGAGGAGATGTTGGTGCCACATTCTGATTTAGTCGAGGGACCTCAGCCTTTAGTCGAAGGACCTCAGCCGATGGAAGGTCTGGTTCTCGGTTATGTTGTCTTAATAGTGATGATGCCTGTGTGAGCTTTTATTTTGCTATTTTGGGAAATTCTTGCATGCTGGATATGGAGTATAGATGCTTGCTGTTTAGGAACACTATTAACTGTACAATTGAATATCCTGTTCCGTGTGATTTTTTGGAAGGTTAATTAGGGCTGTAAGTGTAATGTAACCCCTGCAAAAGACGCGAAACTCACTAAATTTAGTCCCTATGGCTTTATTTTTTGTATTCCTGGTTAAGATTGTTGAAATTCTAGCTAGTTAATCACTTAATCTCATATGATTCCTGTTGATATTGATTGGCATTTTCAATGTTTAGTGGCACAAGCAGATAGTGCTGGAAGTGTTGAAAACCAGGCGAATGAGGAGCCTCAGGAAACCTGTTTTACTTGGACGATTGAGAATTTCTCCCGGTTGAATCTTAAGAAGCTTTATTCTGACGTCTTTGTTGTCGGTGGTTTTAAATGGTAATTTGTCTTTTCAACTTAATGGATATTGGTGAGGGATAGGACGGAATTTATTGTGTTATTGGTAGCCCTCATTAAATGGAGGGCGGTTCTTCATTGCTCCGCATGTTACATGCCTTCAGATGACTAGACTTACTTTTGACTTACACTCATTTTTGCTCAGGCGGGTGCTTATTTTTCCAAAAGGAAATAACGTGGAATACTTGTCTATGTATTTAGACGCGGCTGATTCAGCTGCCCTGCCTTATGGATGGAGTAGATATGCACAGTTTAGCTTGGCAGTGGTTAATCAAATGCACAACAAGTATACAATTAAAAAAGGTATATAATCTGACTCACCAAATTCTTCCCTCTTTGAAGCTTGATATCTGCATAAAGTACAAATACAAAGTTCACGTGCATATGCTTATCATACATACCTACATACACCCAATGTCTTAATTTACTTTCAGCATAAAGAGATAGGTAGGGGTTTATCTTTGTTTTGAGAAAAATTTTTTTTTTTTAAAAATAAAAAAATTTTTAAAAAAATTTTTTTTGTTTTTTTTTTTTTTTTTTTTTGGGGGGGGGAGGGGGGAGGGGATATCTCATCCAGACCACCTCCTTTTGTCTCGCATGCATGGAATGTTGGTGAATTAAGAAGAAGGAACAAAAAGTTTGAGGTTGGAGTGAACTATCGAATTCCCATGACATTTCATGTTTTTTTTTGTTTTAATATAGATGTCCATGCTAGAAATTTTGTTGTTGTGGTTGTTTTTTTGGAGTAAACTCAGATCTTGTGAAAGTCATGGTTTGAGGTTTGAGGCGGCGGTGTTGAAGCATGTACTGTTAGAGAATTGTCGATTATGAACTTTGGTTTTTAAGTATGAAATTTGAATTTAAACCACATGCTGGTCCAAATTTTACTAGAACATTTAAAATATTGTTTATTCATCCTATTTTCTTGAGCATGAAATTTATATATATTCTCCTATTACCTAATCTTTTTCCCTGGATTAATATTTCTGTCATGGTCCTCGTTTGTTGCTTTGCTTTTCCAGACACACAGCACCAATTCAACCAAAGGGAGAGTGATTGGGGTTTCACATCCTTCATGGCTCTTAGTGAACTCTATGACCCCAGCAAGGGGTATCTCGTGAATGATACTTGTGTTATTGAAGCTGATGTTGCTGTCCGCAAAGTCATTGATTATTGGACATACGACTCAAAGAAAGAGACAGGCTACGTTGGACTAAAAAATCAGGGAGCAACTTGTTATATGAACTCCCTGCTCCAAACTTTGTACCATATTCCTTATTTCAGAAAGGTTGCTATATATTCATATGATGTATCTAGTTCTGTTTGTTGATTGTCTATCATGCAATGATATGGGTAGCTTGGAGCCTCATTGTAGAAATCTTGTACCAGGCTGTATACCATATGCCGACTACGGAGAATGATAACCCCACAGGGAGCATACCTCTGGCATTGCAGAGTTTATTTTATAAGCTCCAATACAATGACACCAGTGTTTCTACAAAAGAATTGACTAAATCATTTGGATGGGACACATATGATTCCTTCATGCAACATGATGTGCAAGAACTTAATAGGGTCCTGTGCGAAAAACTTGAGGATAAGATGAAGGTGCATTTATATTAAGCAGTTACAGTTACATGTTACTATAAGAAGAATATATTAGAGGTCACATGATGGAATAATTCTTTTATATGCAGGGAACTGTTGTTGAAGGAACTATACAGAAGTTGTTTGAAGGGCACCATATGAATTACATTGAGTGTATCAACGTAGACTTCAAATCTACAAGAAAGGAATCATTTTATGGTATCAATTGCTTCTCAGGCTTGCTCTTGATTTTTTGGATCAAATAAAAAGTTCTATTCTTAATCATTCCCTTGTGGCAGATCTTCAACTTGATGTAAAAGGCTGTAAGGATGTTTATGCTTCGTTTGACAAGTATGTGGAAGTTGAACGTCTTGAAGGAGACAACAAGTACCATGCTGAAGGACATGGTTTACAGGTATCCATCATCATGTATTTGATGTGAGCAATACTGAACGAGTCATTGAATAGTTTATTTTCGGTATGGATGCATGATTACAGTAGACTTTGTAAACCAAATCTTAGCGGATGGAAAGCACCTATGAATATTTAGTGTCAAATGTTAGAGAAGTAATAAATGCACTAGTCTGTGGAGAGGGCAAGGTTCCTGCAATCATTAGATAAGGATCTACAATAATTTGTATCTTCATGTACTGCGCCTTTCACTATTAGCAACATTTTTCCCGGTTGTCATCTTAAGTTTGGAAGGTTATAGATTGTTTATGTCGAAGAGATCTTAAAAAGTGGCAAGCATTGCTGTACCTTGTTATAGTGGTGTTTGGTAGACATGGTGCATAAGTATGTGATTGAACTTTCAAGCGGGTGATGGCCTCGTGAAATAAACTGTCATTCAAGATCTAGCACCCTTGAAACCCTTTGCTGTTAAAATATTGTCCTAAAAAACATCATTTGAATCGCAGGATGCCAAGAAGGGTGTTTTGTTCATTGACTTTCCTCCAGTTCTCCAGCTTCAGTTAAAGCGCTTTGAGTATGATTTTATGAGAGATACGATGGTTAAGGTATGTGTTGACTCTAGCTTTTTTATGACACAATATTTATCTGGTGCTATATTTTTTGCAAAATCCTGCATTATAATGTTATAACTCTATGCATCTCTTGCTGCTTTTATTACAACAAAAAATGTTACCATGCATGTAACCTCATTGACAACTTATCTGACAACCTTTTTTCCTCTGCCGCGAACAATCTGGTTGATTTTCCATGTTTTAGCAATTATTACCTATTTCTCCCTTGGTGTCAGCCTCTGATGAATGTTCGCAAAATGTTGATGGCAGATAAATGATCGCTATGAGTTTCCCTTGGAACTGGATCTTGATAGAGATAATGGAAAGTATTTGTCACCTGAAGCAGATAAGAGTGTACGAAACCTATACATGCTTCACAGGTATATGCCCCTGTTACATATCATCCGCTCTGACTGTTGTATTATTGGGGTGTGACTGTGCGTGTGCCTCTCCTCCCTTTCTTCCATTTTTTCTTTTCTTTTTTATGTTTTCGCTCACTACTAGTGACGTTGACCTGGACCAATTATGAAAAAGCATGTTAGGAACAATACCAGATAAGTACATATTTGGTGCTTGGCCGCAGCAGCCTTCTACTTGTTTGTTGCGGGACTGCCGGGGATCTATATATTGATTTTGAACAATTTTTTATATTTTCATTCTCTTCCTCCTGATGTTCCATTTCTTGTGTAAGCTCAATTTCTATATTAAATGTTCTCCATTCTGTTAGGTTAGTATGTCATTATATCTGTTCTTCCTTGCATCTAATTTCTTTTGCTCCTGACTACGGAGTACTGCTTAGGTGTTTACCTACATAATAAGTTGATTGATAATTGCCTTAAATTTTTGCCTTGAGAAATTTGAACACAAAACGGCTCAGTGTACCTTGCTTGTAGCTATGCTGCTATCATCTCGTGACATAATTTGCTATTAGCCAATCATATATCACCCCATATGATTTTTTTTCTCACTTAAACCTTCTTTGTTTCTTCTGTTTCCTGTCTTTCCAGTGTGCTGGTTCATAGCGGTGGGGTGCATGGTGGACATTATTATGCTTTCATCAGGCCCACACTCTCTGATCAATGGTATTAGTCATAATTTTGAAGAACATCCCAATTCTACTAGTCCCCCTCCCCCCATCCAGTCTTGTCAATGGATTGAAATCACAACAATTCATACTAAATTCAAACCAACCCACACAATGAGCTGGCTGACCGGTCCGGTTGCAGGTTCAAGGACCAGAACCGGTCAGGAACCGGACCGACCGGAATTGACTTGGACCGTATTACCGGTCCGGTTCAGATCCGGTTTCTTGCACTTTTTTTTTTTTCTGGACAGATTTTAATAGATTTCTGAAAAACAAATATTTGAGGTGGGAATTCATATATATTGATTACGTATTATTTAGAGTCTTGTAAATTAAGAACATAAATAAACAAAATAGATGATTCAATGTCCAAGCTTCACATATCATGAAGTACAATAATTTAAATCTTCATCTCTTTTTTAAGGACATTACAAAAATTCAACTCCTCGAATAATAATTTAAATCTTCATCATCAAAAGCTCCACGAATCCCTGCTACATCTCGATATCCTATATTAGCAACCACGAGACACATAAACAAAATGACATTCACCAGTCTCAAAATGATGAAACTATAAACTCTACAAAATATAAACTAAAGCACAAAATCAAACAAATAAACTACATAATCAAACAAACAATTACAAAAACATTATTATACTACTCACATGGGACTCGGAAGATGATCCAACTTCTCTAGATGAAGTCCCAGCTATTCATCTAGATACCTCTGCCATTGCACTTTGAAAGACTTCATCTAGAATCACAAATCGGCCGTCTTCATGAACTACAAATGCATGATTAGTCATTAATATAACAATTTAAAATATAATCACTAACATAATTATATACAAAATTTAAAAGAAATAAAATAATATATTTAATACCATTAATAGGTGGAATCTAATCGTTTTCACATATCAATGCTTCAACAACATCCGAGTCCAACCTCGACCGTGCCTCATTGATGATACGCCCTCCAAGGCTAAAAGCCGACTATGATGCAACTGTAGTTGCCGGAATAGCTAATAGATCACGTGCTATCTTCCTCAACACTGGAAATCTAGCACCATCCACTTTCCACCAGCTCAAAACATCAAAATCATCTACAGCTCCAACTCAGATTTTTGCAATGATGAAGGATGAGATGCACCATACCATTCACTAAACCCACGAAGACTAGATGGACCTCTAACAATGGTACTGAGAGTAGATGTGGCAGAACTACCACCATAATCTACAAAGAGATCATCCAACAAGTCCCTCGCCTTTTTAATGTGCAAAGGTGCTCCCACCACACCATAGATATGTGTGTAGTAATACTTCACAATGTGCATCTTTGCTATATGGATCAAACACAACCGCAACAGCAAGCACCAAATTAGAGTAATCCCAATACTTATCAAACTTTTCCTTCATTAGACGACTCATCCCCTTTACAAATTCAACTTCACTAGATTCCCATTCAATCAACTTCAAATGAATATTACACATGTCAGGAAACACATTAGATGTTGGATAATTACTACCACTGAAATGCTTGGTAGCCTCTAAAAATATTTGCAAACAATCTAAGACAGTTTCTGCACAATCCCACTCGTATGTAGTGGGGCAAAAGAGGTAAGTTGTATCCAAAAGAACATTCCTTAGTGGAAGAGCAGTCTCCAATAAAGTAAAGGTTGAATTCCAACGAGTTGAAACATCCATAGCCATTCCCCTTTACATTCTCGACCCGACATTGTTGTTTAGCTAATTTAAAATTCCGCCTGCCATGAGGTGTTCTATCCAACCATCTTTTAGTTTTGCGGATATTAACAATCAAACCCTGAATTTTCACCATTCTAGCCTTCACGATCAAATTTAGGATATGAGCACTACACCTAACGTGCAATAAAACCCCATTAAAAGAGAGCAATGAATCACTCATTGACCAATCTTTCACATCACGAATCATCGAGGTATTAGCACTAGCATTATCAACAACGATGCAACTAACTTTCCTATCTAGATTCCAACCAAGCATCATA
>JAYMSP010005851.1:0-12780 GCA_036897095.1 Plantago elongata | reverse complement strand
ACTGAAAAACTTTCCACTATTAATACACGATATAAATGTGGTTATCCTCTTCGTGATTTAATATTTATTTTTTGCCAAAGTCTTAAAAAAGATAAGATTTTCCTAAAATATAAAAAAAAATCAAGATCTTTTTTGTTTTTCGTGATTTTTGAATTTTAGCGGTCTGACTGGTCGAGTTTCTTAAAAAACCATCGATACACATTTTGCATTATGCTTTTAATAGATTATGTTATAATTTTAAGTTGTTAGCATTGAAAGTTTCAGTTATCGTTTTTATGTGTTTTGTTATTTGTTTAAAAGATAATATGATGGTTTTAATGCGTCAATAATGTATATTTCAATTATAATTTTAACCTTTTTCGTTAACATTGTGTGATAGTTTTAAGGACCTACATGATATTTTTATGACAATTTGTTATAGTTTTTAGTGACAGATTAACACCATTAAACGGATCTAAAAGTTGTAGAAAAATCATTAAAACAATAATAAACAAGCTTAAATAAGCTACTCAGTCATTTTAAAACATCTATTCTCGTAGAAACAAAATTTACAATAAATGTTCATTCGGTGAACGTCAAGTTTCTATCTTTTGTTGCATGTGTTGGTGCTTCAATACTGCAGCGGCAACTTTGAGAAACCTATCACCCAACTTGATGTCATCATCAAACCTGCATAAAACATTCAGTGACTGGATTAAAACCATAACAGCTCTCATTAAAGCTATAACATCAGTGCTTAAAACAAAGAGGAAATGTGCAACACATGATAAAAACAATAACATTGATGCGTAAAACCATAACATTGTCTTATAAAGCTATAAGAAAGCAGGAACATGTAAGACAAGTTTTAAATAGTAACATTAATATATAAAACCATAACCACGTCTCTTAAAACTATAACAGAACATTGCAAGAAATCAAATCATAAATATTTCACTGAAGCTAAAACACTAACATTAATGCTTAAAATTACAATAATATGTCGTATAACTATAACACATGAGCTATTAATAATAATATGCAGCTACTCAACATAAGATAAAATTTGTAACATTAATGCTTTCAACAATAAGATTGTATCTTAAAACTACAGAACTACCTTTTAAAACTATAACAAAGCACAAAGCATGCAACACAAGTTAGAAATAATAATAATAATAATAAAAACAATAATAATAATAATGCTTAAACCACAACAGTATATCTTTAAACTATAACAATACTTATTAAAACTATAAAATAGCATTTGTAAAAAATCGAATTATGAATATTTTACCAGAAACTAAAAACACCAATGGTATTGCTTAAACCTACAATGATAGGTCTTGAAAGTATAACATTTACGCTAAAGTAGTAACAGGCAGAAATATTCAACACAAGCTAAAAATCATAACAATGATACTTAAAACTATATCACAAGCTCTTAAAATCATAACAAAATACCAAATTGCACAAATTGATTTTCACTGTACGGATTTCAGATTTGAAACCATATCTGAAAATTTCTAATCCTAAAATCAGCGAAAAATGAAAAATAAAGGTCAAATTCACTTCTAAATGAGATTTGAATGAAAAAAACGAGGTGAATTTGTTGGTTTGAACATTTTAGCAACTAGATCTGAAATTTCGGTGAAAATACGGTGAAATAGAGAGAGAGAGAGAGAGAGAGAGAGAGAGAGAGGTTTTCCGGCAATGTCGTGTTGGAGCACCATAATTTTCGAAGAAAATAGATCCGGTGGTGGTTCCGGTCTCCGGCGGCGGAGGTGGGGGGAGGGAGGAAGGGAGAAAAGAGAGAGACAGGTTTGATGTTTCTCTCTAGAGGGTTTTGTGGAGAGGGAAAGATTTGTTGGATTTTGTAAATTTTGTATGAAAATGTGTTGTTATTTGGGTATTTATATAAAGGCTTATAACCGGTTTGTAGTGTTTCTGACCAGTTCTTTATTACAGAAACCGAATTTTCTTATAGATTGAAAAAATCTTCCCTTTTATTATACTCACTCTTATTTTTCTAAAACGACAAAGGGTGACTCGAGCCCTTAACTTATTGGTTGGAGATGAAGCGTCTAACCAATTGAGCTGTGCTTCGTTGTCCGTAATTTAATATTATTAATAGACAGTTTAATAACACCTCAGATGTATATAATTTAATAACATAAGAGATTACATTGCTATTATCCGCTTCCACTATTAATGAGCGATTTTATACGCTATTATCCACGGACTTCGTCCATATATTGCTCCTTAGCAAACTCGCCTTAGAGTATGCTTTGTAGGAGTGTCATACTCAATTTCAATTCTATATTTAACCTCAGGATAGAAAAAGAAGTGGATAAGATACAAGGATCCGAAGGCTTTCAATATAAGTGTGGCGCACAAAACTCACTTCATGTATGTTGGATTGTGCAAAGAAAAATCATCTTGCCATATAAAATTTTGGACTTAGGTGATGTACCATACAGTCTCTCTCCGCACACGCGCTCTCTTTAGCCACAAAGAAAGTGTTTAAAAAAACAAGAATTTAGGAATGTTGATGTTTTGATATAAGTGATTGAGTTCGAAAATATTTTGAGAAATGATATACGAGTGGGATCTAGAGAACATATTTAAGAACTCTACAACTTTAAAGCATTTTTTGTAAGAATTGTAAAAATTTCCCAAAAAATATGTTTCAAATCTCCTTTTATACTATATTTGAGATAATGTGTGATAAAATGAAAGTTGAAGGATCCTATTTTTCAATTTAATACAATAAAATCAAAAGGGAAAAGGTAAAAAAATGGTGATATTGTAGGGTCTACAAAACTAAAACAATGAACAAAGCAAGTTTGAGGCCTCCTCACATTTATGCAATAGAATAGAGATATTCCTTAATTTTGGTGGGCCATGTCCAATATAGGAGACCTGAGGTTGGATTGTTTTTTGTACAAATGTACTATTTTATGTCAAAATAGAGTTAACATGATTTTTAGAATTCCCACAAAAAGTGCTCTTAGAGTTCTTATGGATAGTTCCCAAAAGTAAAGTTGTACATTGTCAGTATGAATAACTTTCTTAATCCTTTAAACTATCTAACTAATTTTTTCTTAAGTGTTACTGTGTAAATGAGCGATTAAATCAGATCTCACACTATTTTAAAACTAATGTAGGGCATTTAGTTCTCAAAAGATGTGTTTGGTAGCAAAGGGTTCGGCTTGAAATTATAAATTTGACTTTGTCTTTTGGAGTTATTTGGGAGAATGGTGGGGTTGGGTGTTTCAGGCATTGGGAATTTGAGTTCATGTATCAGGTACTTCGGATTTTGAATTGATCGGGTACCTAATTTTTAATATTCAGGTAACCGAAATTTCTAATCTTCTTTTTATTATCTATCATTTTCACTCATATTGAATGCACATATTTTAGTTTATCTTAATTCAAAAATAGTTTAGACATAGCATCAAATTCAATTATACAAATTGTGTGTACCTTATTTTTTTTTGAAAAATCCAAAACGACACAAAATAAAATCTCACTATACAAGACACATTTTAGAAGCATATTAAAAAGAAAAGCGGTGACAAATCATGATACATACAAATAAAATATTGTAAAAAATGAAGTTATACTTACGATATAAAAAAGAGTTATAATCCATAAATATGAAGAAAAAAGTGTGCGTGAAAGTACATGTAACTTACCAACGATTGTTGGCTCAAGTGGTGAGAGACTTTAGTTCATGTAGACAATGTCACGGATATGATCCTTATGGATATAAGGAAGAACTTTTCTCTTTTTCTTTCTCTTTTTCTTTGCTCTCCTGCGTTTTTTCTTCTCCACATCCTCTAGATTTTAGTGAGATGTGCAGCTTTATCTTTTGGCTTGTGTTAGTAATTTGCACAAATGGACAAACACGATGTTTTTGTATTGTTGTTGAAATGCTTAGGGTTTTGGGAAATTGTTTTTCATGTCTTGTTATGTTATAGCGTAATTTTATACTCAGCAATCACTTGGTCAGTAACTTAACGCTTGTTCAATCCTATAAGATTAAGTTATGCTTATTGCAGTTATGTTCGAACAACCTGATATTTTTCCAAGAAACAACGATGTTATGGGAGTCGGCCATAATTGAGGATTCAACTCGTTAAGGCTTGTATTTAGCTTAATTTTTTTAAAGTCTTTATATTTGGCCTTTTCAATTAGATGTTTACCTTTAAGCTCGACTTGTTAAAACTCGAGTTGACTCATTAATAAAGTGTTTGAACTCTCAATCTACCGTGAATCATTTATTGAATTGAATTGAAATAGACTCATATGTGTACTTGACTGGGCTATGTTAAAATTAATAGAGTTGACTTCAAATTACCTTACGCTCATATGTTGCTTAGTTGGTGTAGATGTTCATATTTATTTGTAAGCAATACACCTTGATTTCAGTGCTTGATGTAGAAGTTACAAAATATATTAAGCTCAGCAAGACAAAGGGATTACCAATTAGGATTTTTATTTTTTACTCCACTTTGTTACAGTCCAAGGCTGTTACATGTTCATAACAATAGTACAAAGTACATGTAAGAATACAAATATACAATGCATCACCTCTAAAAGGGGCTATAATAAATTGTGGTGAAGAATGCTAGTTTGGTGTAACTTTGTACAATGTGCATCACACATTATATTATACAACAAACTCAGGCACCACGAGGTGCGGCGGTAGCATAGTAAAAAAACCCAACCGGTATTGCAGTCATTCTATTCCAGTGATAATTGAGGTCTTCTGTTCTATATTACAACTCAACTACTATGCAAGATCTAAACCGACGAACCATCTCACCAAACAAGCAAATTCCATTTATCATTTCAGAATGCATTGAGTTTCATCTTCCAGCAGCTCACTTGAAGGATTCAAAAAAACTGACGGTATCATTGAGAGCCTTGATAAATTCATCGACGTCTTCTTTTGTGTTGTAGAAATGAAGACTTGCTCGTGCACTTGCATTGATTCCTAAGTAACGATGAAGTGGTTGAGCGCAATGGTGACCTGATCTAATAGCTACACTATGCTGGTAAATGAAACAGTAAAAAAGTGAGCGTGGCATTCAAATACGACGAATAAAAAGTATTTACAAAAAAGGTGCCTCTCAAATATGCAAAAAAGGACAGCATACAAAAGAAACTACCAAGTCCACGAGCAAATACATAGATACCTAATTGAAACCCTTACTTGTTGGTCTAGGAAAGTAGCAATATCAGTTGGGTGTACACCTTCAACGTTGAATGAACAAAGTGCTGCTCTGTTCACTGATTTTGAAGGAGCCGGACCATAGACACGGACATTCTGGATCGAGCACAAGCAATCATACAAGTAGTGTGCTAACTCTGTCTGAAAAAGGACAAAGAAGGGAAACTAGATGAGTGCTGAAGGCCACGAGATTCTGCTTGAACTTTATTGTAAATTGCAATACATGTCTTTCCCAAGCACAATCAACTTTAGCCTAACCAACAAGTCATCATCTAAAACAATTTTTCAGGTAAGTATTACACATAATATATGATGACTGGATTAGAAGATATAACTAGGAATAATTTAAGTGTAATACAAATGGCTTGATACTTTGCACTAAATAACTATCACAGAATATCTCAAACAAATTAGCTCCTATAGGATTATGCTCAACCTAAATCAGATCCAAGAATAGGACAATATGAAAAACAAAGAGAAAAGGCTATATTGTTTGAAGAAAGAAAGCTCTTTCATTCATCCAAATAAGCAGTAAGCTCTACAAAATCAAGCCCATGAGCGAAACCACCACAAAAAGCTGGAAGCATGATACCCGAAATTAAGAGAGTTACAAACCATGCTTAGCCCAGTATGAGAAAAGCCAAGAGAAAGTAATTACACTTATAACTTGTAGAATGAAAATTTACCTCGTAATCATGAATTTTTTGCATCCCAATGCCTGATAGATAGTCAATGGCAGCTCCCAACCCAATGGCCTCCCCAATGGCTGGGGTGCCAGCCTCAAATCTGCACATGGCAATTTATCTCATGAACAAAATCAGCAGGAAATAGTAGGTGGCAGGTGCTTGACCCAGAGAACTATCTACAAGAAATTTTAACACAGAAAAGCTAGAGCTAGCTGGCTTATACAAGCAAGGCAAATCTTTTGAGGGGGATATCAAAATAGGTACCCTAAGTTGTGACTTTTTTATTTTTTTTGGTACTTTTGTTTGTGACCGTCCGATTTTGGTAACTTAAGTTGACAAAATGTCATAATACAGTACCTCTGTGACAACATAATTAAGTGACACATGGCACCTTGCAATTTTAAATTGTTATGGGGTAAGATTGTAAAAAAATTATTTTTGTCAATTTCAATTGAACCATATTATTTTCGATATTTATGAATTAACCCCATTTTGTAAAAATAAGTTTCAAAAAACCCAATCATGAGATTAAATGAAAAAAGGTAGAAACGAAAAGAAAAAGTTAAAAAGGAAAAAAGGGGGCAATTTCTACCATGGAAGCTTCCATGGAAGAAGCTTCTGGTTGGAAGCTTGGCCAAGGTGAAGGGTGAGTTTCAATGTCCCTGGTTCAACTTCCGCATGCCCGAACACAAGTTTTAAGAGAAAGTGAAGAAAGTAGGAGAGATGGTGATAAATTAGGAAAGAGAGTGAACGAAATATGAGAGATAGATTTTTTATTTGAGGAATGGGAAGTTGAAACTGGAAGGTCCCAAAATGGAATGCGGGAAGTTAAATTGGGACGGAGGGAGCATACGTTACAACCCACTATCCAACACCCTTGGCATTGACTGAAACCAAACATGTCTCTCACACTTTTGGAATAAAAAAACATGAACGACTTCACCAGGAGAATTGCAAAACTGGTCCTCTAAGTGGAGGTCCTCCGCGATTTTGGTTTTTTTTCGCGTTTGCAAAATAGGGACAAAAAGGACCTTTTGGCCGGTTTTGGGCGAATTGTGATTTCGTTTTTGGTCCTCTTCTTCATTTAGTCCCTTTTTATTACACATTTGACTCAAAATTTATATATTTTACAAATTTACCCCAATTATTTTTTGAACAGTTCAAAATAACCCCAAATACTCCTTCCCAAATGAATGAACATGAACTCTAATTCACTTTCTTCTCCAATTCACTTCCTCCTTTATCAATTCATTTGATTCTCTGTATGAATGGAACATCAATTCAACAATTCAAATCATGGAGTGGAGGAGCACTTCAAATCTTTCTCTTCTTTTTCTTATTTTTTCCATGGAAGCTTCACCTTGAAGCTTCCATGAAAATTATACAATGGAAGCTCTCTAGAGCTTCCATGGCAGATCCATGGAAGCTCGAGCCATCCATGGATCTTCCATGTAAGCTCGAGTGAGCCTCCATGGCAGCCATGGAACTCGAGCTCGAGCTTCCATGGCTGCCATGGAAGCTTGAGTTTAGAGCTTCTATGGATTGACCGGAGCTCGGGCGAAGTTGCCAGAACTTCACCGGAGTTCGTTTGTTTTTAAATTGAAAATTCTTTTTTTTTTTTTTTTTTTTTTATGTAAAATGGATTTATTTTGATAATGTGAGATTAACATTAAAATTATTTTGGTGGTGCTGGTGGTATGAAATTGGTGGAAGAAAGTTAGTGGGGTGAAATTCGAATTATTTAATTTTTTGGGGTTTATTTATAAAGAGTTGAAACTTGTGGGGGTTTATTTATAAAAAGTTGAAACTTGTGGAATTTATTTGTAAATTTCTAGTAGTTATACATATGTTTATACAGTCCTCAGGACCAAAATTGAACCGGAAAAAAAAAGGACCAAACGCGGAGGACCTCCACTTAGAGGACCAGTTTTGCAATTCTCCCAGACTTCACCTATGAGCTGAAAACAATCCTAGACAGCCTGTTAAACCAGAAATTCAAATCCTAGTTCTCCCTCATCCCCCATTGAAACTATAGATCATGCAGGACAACTGACCTGGATGGGGGCTCAGCATAGGTCGAGTGATCTAAAAATACATCTGATATCATTTCACCACCACCTGAGAATAATGTCAAAAAGATCCATCAGGGTTCATTTAGTGCTTCATGCATATGTTTCCCTTTTTACTCCAAAATACTGAATACAGACGGCTCATTTCTACATTCAGATAGTTTTACTTGACATAACTCAATACTCTTTACTGAGAGGAGTAAAGACACATGAAGAGGGCCTACTAGAAGACGAACTCACCTAAGAAAGGAGGCATGGCAGACAAGAGCTCACCTTTTCCATACAAGAACCCAATGCCAGTAGGCCCACACATCTGAAGCATTTTTAATTCTCAACTTAAAATACGCGTGTATATATCCTTAATATTGACAAAATATGGAAAACCAATCGACCTTGTGAGAAGAAGCGACCAGGAAATCAGCATTAAGGCTCTTTACATCAACTACCATGTGAGGAACACTTTGACAAGCATCAACAAGCACTTTGGCGCCAACATCATGTGCCCAACTTACAATTTGTTCAATTGGAAGAACAGAAGCTACAAGTCATGAATACAGGAAACAACTTCAGAGAACAATTAATAGTTTTGTTACTTTGGCCTTCTAATGGAGAATTAGAATAATTAGTTCCGATTACATTAACAGCAACATAATTATTATTGCATGATCTTATCATGTCAGTTCCCAAGTAGAAACTGTGTAGCTTAATACTTTAGGGCTTGGGCAGACACCTTAACCAAGGATGGCCAACAAAAAACTATGTCCATGCTCAAGTCAAGGATAGAGGCAATATCAGTTTCAGCATTGACAGCTTGGATGACAAACAGAGTCATGCTATCAGGTAATTATGAAAAAAAAAAAAAAAGAGAGAATAAAACCATTAGCTGTTCCGGAACTTTGACACTGGCATTTGATTTTCTCTAAAGCTTGAATATCAATTTCTTATGAGACTTGAGCCAAGCAATCTGTTTCCAAATTGATGAGATAATTGTCAAATTTTAGTTCCTAAAGGCTCCTCTTTATAGAGGCATATATAACTATCCAAATTGTTTCTATATTACTTACATGTAGAGTTTCCGGCTAATTCAACTCAAGCTACAGCATAGGGTCACCTGTTAGGCAAACTAACAAGTCTAACCTTACACATAAATTTTACACTCTAAGTAAATATGACATAGGTGGTAAACTATCTATCTTCACATATAAACAAAACACATTGTTCTTTAGAGCACAGAAAAGTCCTTTAAGAAGCATAGATGAATTCTCAACAAATTCTTGAACCATGAATATCAAACAGATACACTCACCTAAAACATTGGAGACATGGTGAAGAACAAGAAGTTTTGTCCTCTGGGAGAGCATTTCCCTTAGCTTCTCCAAATCAGGAACCTCTTCTTGGTTCAAAGTTACAAACTTCAAAATTGCACCAGTCCTTTGAGCAACAAATTGCCAAGGAACAATGGCACTATGATGTTCAGCAACACTAAGTATTATCTGCAGATTATACATCAGAATTTTTTAGTAACTCTAACCACCACCGATATCAACAAATTAACATGGGCTATCCAGGAGTACATGTAATACAAATGGTGATGGCACATGGTACTGCATCATTCTGCAGGAAAATCTTGAACTTACACAACTTTTTTGAAAGGAAAATGAATTTAAGTACAACAGAGAACCATATATTAAAAGTGTATAATATCTTGGATGTTTTTAAAGAGTACCTTAATTAAAATATGCTTATGAGATGATATTAAAGTTTAGCCTTTACATAATTACTAAAACCAATTGATGTACTCTTTTGTAGCTCAAGTCAGAACCCCTTTACTTAAGTAATTGTCTACTTATTAGATACTTAATAAATCCTCTTGTCGCGACATAGTTGCTATTGGAAAAATGCTGGAGGTGAATTCGCAAACTGTGCAAGGGCTAAGCCCTCCCTAGTCCCTACGTCTCACTGTGAGTATTTTTACCACAATCACCAGCAAATATATAAATCTATCTAAACTTACGTTACTATCAAATTTTTATTCCTAAAAGATACTTGCACCGAATCCATTGGATCCCTGCACGACCTAAAAGTAGCACATTACTGAACAAGAGGACAGCGTCCTAAGTCCTAACTATACCCACTCACAATGAAATTTCAAAAGGAAAAAAAAGGAACAATAACAAAAAAGTAATGAGCTGCACCAAGGCACTAATTTACTGCAGCAACTAGTCCTAACTACAGTAGCACATTATCCAACAAAACAACAATCTAATCCAACAGACAACAAAGTGCAGCTTAGTTGACTCTAACCAATAGGTCGGGGTTCGATTCATACTTTAGCCGTTTCAAAAAAAATAAAAAATAAATATAATCCAACATAAATTGCAAGTCAGCAAGAAAACATGTAAACCTCATCTCCCTCCTTCAAGTTCGCTAGTCCCCAACTATAAGCCACTAAATTAATCGCCTCAGTTGCATTTTTCGTAAAAACAATCTCTGCATAATCCGACGCATTCACAAATTTCGCCACCTTCTGCCTTGCAAATTCGTACTCATCTGTAGCTCTCGCACTAATAAAAACATAATAATACTCAAGTTCAAAAAAAGAAAAGAAAAAAAAAATAGAGGACAAAACATAGAAACAGCTACCTCAAATGGTGAACACCACGGTGGACATTGGAATTATACCCCTCATAATAATTCCGCAAAGCATCCAACACAGAAACCGGCTTCTGTGAGGTAGCAGCATTATCTAAATACACAAGCCTCTTGCCATTCAATTCCTAGAACAAAACAAACAAACAAACCTTTCTAATTATTTCACCTGAATAAAAGAAAAGTAAAATCCATTTGAAACAGTAGAATTTATAAATAACCTGGTGTAGGATGGGGAAATCGGCTTGCGTACGGTGTCCAAGTGAATTAGGTCTGAGTAGAGAGTCACTAGAAAGGGAAGTAGCAGGAGAAGCAGTGGCAAATGTACGGTTCATACGGTGAGGGTTAAGGTTGATGGTACGAGCAGACGACGGAAGCTTCGGTACGATTGCTTCCATTGTGGTAGCTATCATCGCCTATAAACAATGAATAACAGGTAAAGTACTAGAAAGTGAAAGGAACTGAAGAGAAGAGCTTATGAGCAGAGCAGCTAATACTAGGAACTGCAAAAAACTTAACTAACATGATGAAAAACAAAAATTACTGCACAAACAAAACATGCCATAAAATGTTAAAATTCGTGTATGTGCCTCTCCTCATGGAGCACGAGGGGGTTCGTAATTAATTCGAAAATTCGGATAATGTTTTGTTCAATCCGAAATCCGAATTTATAAAATTAAGAATAGCAAATAATCCGTTCATCAAATCCCTAAAAGTTAAAAATGAAGATTACAGACTTACAGTCCATTGAAATGAAAACACAAATCATCAAATTTTAAGTGTTTGAAGATAGAGAAGAGTCTAATTTCCAGTGAATGAAGAAAATGAAGAATTTGGAGGTGAATATTAACAGACAGTAACGCAATAATTGGAACGAACCTAAGAAGAGAGAAGTGCAGTACAAAAACGCACATGAGAACGGAGAGGCACGGCTGAGAGAGATGACTGAGCTTAGGAGTAAGGAGCTCGTAGCTTTTGTGCCGTCTCTGATTCTGTAGTGTGAGATGGCAAACGGATGGTTCGGTTCGGTTCGGATGGTTCGGAGATTTGATTTATGTTGAATTGGAGTGGATTCGGATTCAAATCTGGATTAACTGTAACAATGTCCATTAAAATAATAACACCCTCAAGCAAAAACTACAACATAAATGTTGATTAAAACATGACACGAGCTCTTAAATTCATAAGAAAGCACCATAATATAATTGCGAAATGATAAACCACAATAACGGGAGAAACATTAAACACAACTACAAAAAGTATACCACTGTCCATTACAATTATGACACCAACTATTAAAACCATAAGAAATCACTGATAAAACATAATAATAGGTGAAACATTCTATACAAGCTAAAACTACAATTTAGTTGATAAGAACTACGACAAAAGCTCTATAAACCATAACAAATCACATGACTGCAAACTGATTCTATTTTTCACTGTAATATCAAATCGCAATAGTGGCAGTACCTTCCAAAAATGACGACTCATTATCATCATCCTCAAACCGCTTCCCAAACGGTATAAAATTCGAGGAAGAAGGCTTCCGTGAATCCGGTACTCAGCCATGCTCGTTCTATTTCTCGTCGTCGGATGCCAGCTAGGAGGTGAATAGATTTGATTCCATACTGATTTCGCGTGGTGAGTTCGATGGCATGAGCAGACTGCACAGAGCAGTCGATCCGTGACAGAGCAGGCGTAAGCAAATCTCCCATCAATCTCCAATGTCGATGTGAGATGGCTCGATGTCAATTGATCTCCGATGACGAGATATCGATCCTGATTTTCCTATCCATTTGCAAGCAGATGCGTTTGGATCGGAGGTGGCATGATTGGTGGAGGCAGGAGGCGATTAGGAGCCGTGGCAGCGTAGATCGGAGGCGGCCGGAGGCGTTGGTGGCGACGGTTGAGAATCGCTATCACTGTTTGTTTTTTTGCGTGGTGGATCTATATTGAAGATGATGGAAATGAATCATATATTTTATGTGTAACGCCCCACTTGCAAAGACTGGTTTCGATCTCTCGCATTGGGGTTTCTCAGATACGTTTGTGGGTTGGATTAGCCATATTCTGCACTCTGCCAGGCTTTCTATTTTGGTTAATGGTTCTCCCGAAGGTTATTTTGGTTGCTCACAAGGTGTCCGACAAGGGGATC
>JAYMSP010005850.1:0-12786 GCA_036897095.1 Plantago elongata | reverse complement strand
CACGAGGACAGGCTCGGGTAACTCAGACAGCCGGACATTGGCTAATTCCGCTGCTCCAGTTCTTAAGTTAGATGTGTGATTCTGTTTTCAGTTTTACTTATCCTGTACATATGGTTGTAACGGATAATATTATAATATTTCAATAAATGTGTATTGAGATATTCGGCACAACCCTTGACGTCTGGACCATCTGGGGCGCTACAATATATTTGAAATTGAATATATAAAAAATAATTTGTAAGAAGTTTTTCATATATCACTAAAGTTACTCATGAAATATTTACGATTTGATTGATTTGTTACTGTTTGAAGAGATGTTACTATAATTGTTACGCCCCAAAATCAAAATACTTTGGCGAGACCGGCCGTCTATTGTGAGATGGACTCACGCCAAGATGAAGTCTAACTTTAATCCTCAATATATAATAAAACTTCAGAGTGGTATACACAGAACGTCTAAAATCCATACAATGTAATTACAAGTCCTCAGTACATGACAAAATATCTCAATAGTACAATCATCATATATGATACATACTCTAGAGTACGCAACATTAACTAACTAATCTTCTCAAAATTCAGCATCCGTAAACTGTCTCAACTCCAAAGAACCTCTGTTCGATCACTTACTAAAAAAAAGGTGTAAGGGTGAGTCCCTGAAACTTTTACCCGGATCAAGTACATAGAGAAAATTATACAATCCATTTTATTTCAGAAACATAGTTGAAAATCATTAGCATAGCATGGAACACATGTCACAATACACAATTCACATATAGCTCGAATGAAATATACACTATGGCCACACAAACCGTGGTGGGACACAGGTCGGCTTTCACATAACATATCCCCCAACACATGGGGGTCACAATTATCTCGTAACACATACGGGTCATAAACATAACATAAATGAGTACTCGAAAGCACGACAACCCCTTAACACATAAGGGTCCAAACAATTCATAGGCATATCAATGAGCATAAACGTACGTACACATAATTCATGCTTTATCAAATTCCTTTCACAAATCGCTTCCACAAGAAAAATATTTATGGAACATACATACTTGATCCTATTTTGAAAAGACTATCATACCAAGTCCCATTACTTGATATAATAACCATAAGTAGTTTGTCAATCAAAAGCAATACATTTATACTTTATAATACGAAAAACAGAAGTAAAAGTGTCAAGAGTTCCCCTTACCTCAAGATCGATACGAATGCAAGTCCATCTCAAACAATCCACAAAATCCTTTAATAGTTTGCACATCAAGTCACCACAAGTCACATTCCATCACAAATCATCCCATTGAATCAGTCCCAAAGTCCGTATAACCTCTACTACAGTTTTAATAGGTCAAAAGGGAAGTTTGGGTTACAAGGGCAAAACGTTAATTTATGGAGTTAGGATAATAGGTTTAAAAATGATACAAGGGAATAATTATGTTTCTATAACATTCAAGGGTAATTCGATAATTTTCTTTACATAAAATGAGACTGGAATAAAAAGATACAAAAAACTCTACATTCCCTAGGTTTCAAACCTGTGACCTTCCATGTACACAATAAATCACTACCACCACTCGGCCACAACATAATCACTATTGATTCGCGCTCGTGAATTATTTAACCAGTTTAATTCTGATTGATTAATTGCATCAAAGGTCCACAATCCAATTCGAATTCTCAATCACATGCCCTTCAAATCTCTGCAAAATATTAGTTAAGTCCCTGCAAATTCCAAAACATTCCAAAGTCCATGAAATCAACCCAAAGTCCTCCAAATCCAAGCAAAGGCTACGAATAACAACTACACAACATCACCTCCACCTAAATCGTTCAAGAAAGGTCCATAAACATCAACAAATCAATCCAAACGATTCGTATAATCGGTCTGCATGTTTCTTGTTCGGATTTCGCGACCCAACCCACGATATTCAATTCGATTTCTGTCCTGTTTCGTGGTCGACGGTTGGTGGGTGTGAGGCTGATGATGGGTGAGGTAGAGAAGGAGAAGAGATGGTGCAAATATGAATTGATTAAGAATGAGAATGACGACAAGAATAAACATTGAAGAAGAAACCCAAATTGCTATATACACAAGGTGATATTGGGCCTTTTAGTTTGGGCTTAACCCTCCCCAGACAAAACCATTAATCGCCATCCTAGTTCGAAGTGATTTAAATCTTGTATAGTAACTCATGTCTAAATAATTTATGGTCTCCAATTTAAAATTAAAATTTGTGGTCCTAAAATAAATTTTCGGGATCTTACAATAATTTTATTTATTATACTTTTAAGATACGTTCTTGAAGTTTTAAGATGCACTGTTATACTTTTAAGCTTCAGTGCTACATTTTTTTGCTTGTGTTGAATATATATTTATGTTATTATTTTTAGCGCATATACTATAGTTTAAAAAAATATTTTTATAATTTTAAAAGTCATTGTTATTGTTTTTAAGCATCAATGTTATTGCTTTTAGCTTGTATTGCATAATTCTGCTTTCTTCTATTGTAAGAAGCATTGATATGGTTTTAAGTACCAACGTATTGTTTTTAGCTTGTTTTACATGTTCTTATTTGTTTAAAGTATAATTGTTATAGTTTTAATGAGAGTCGTTATGGTTTTAACTTGGTTAATGAATACTTTTAACCAGGTGTTGATGTGTTGATGTTGATATCGAGTTTGATGATAGGCTCTCAATGTTATCATCGTAGTATTAAAGTGACAAGTACAAACAACAAAAACAGGAAATCGAAATTCACCAACAAATCTGATTGAAGTAAAATATTTACTTCAACATTTGTAACGTGTTATTGTTTTAATATTGTATAATGAGCGAATGTTTCAAGCATTTCTTATTAAGCTTGTTCATTGATATTTTAAAGTTTCCTTGAAATTTTACTTGCTTTATGATATTTGTGGATTATTTTGGATTATCACTTAAGACTACCGTGTAGCTTCTTAAAATCATCACACCACCTGTTAAAAAGTTAACAATAAAGATTAAAATTATAGTTGTTGTTGGTCCAGATAAGGCAAAAGAAAAGACTTGGGGGGGGGGGGGGGAATAGTTTTTTCAAACTTTTGTCGAGAAACACTATTTCTCAGAAACTGGTGGGTTTATGATACTTAGATTCAGAGAGCGGAAGACTTAATCGATAGAAAAATGTAATTGTGCTTTGCAGTAATGAATGTGTGTTTGTGTGTGTGTGTGTGTGTGATACTGGAATGTAAATAAAAAATAGTAAATAGCACAACAATTCTAGTGGTATCTGGAGGTGGCATAATCCTCCAACTAATCCACTCGGCCTTTCTGAGACCTAGGATTCACTAGAACAGACAATTGAGTTCACCTTACAATATATCCTATTTTAAGATCCCCACAAACAAATGGTTCCCAACCAGATGTTTCCCCTGAGTTTTTCCCCTGCTCATAGAGCCAAGTACTTCCTGTACACAAGATAACCTTGGAACTTTTCCTTGATTTCCCTAACCAAGTACTTCCTGTATCCCACGCCTTGATAGTGTTGGTTATATGTTGATTTGTCAGGTAAGCTTCTCGTATAACTTTTCAGTTATAATTTCAGAGAGCTTAGAAGAGATAACACTACTTGATACACTTATTCAATGTATGGTAGCTTATCTTTACTGACCCAAGTAATTTGTATCCGTTATGGAGAATGAGCTTTAGAAAGGGTATCTGAAAGTTCAACTCTTTCACGAATAACAATCTCTTGTTATAGGTTCAGGACATTTAGAACTACTAGTGATTCTTCGTGCTTGTTAGTCACAACAGAAAGCTTGGAGAATGGTAGTATGAATGCTTGAGAGAATACTTGCTTGATAAGTAGATATGAACGTAGTTCGTGTGTGTATTTCTTAGCTTCTAAGTGGTGATATTTATAGACGAATTTGAGAGTCGTTTGAATAGTATCCATTAGAACTTCTCAAAATTCAATTTGTTGATATCTCGAAATAAGTACTCAAAAGTCCCTTCTCATTTTCAGTGAGGATTATGCATTGAGCGACTACCCAGCTGCTGTAATTAAGCAATGTACTATTTCTTATCCTGTAGTCTGATTGGACATATGAGCCTTTCTGAAAGCTAGCATGCTCCTGAACTTAGTGATGTCATATGTCCAGAGACTTGTTATGTGCAATATATACACTATACAATATGATTTATGACCATTGTCTATCTGAGGAGACTTAACCTTATGTCTTCATCAAACTTGTGCAGTCTTCAGTATTCAAATTTTCGATTAAAATCCATTGCTAGGTTCCTTCTTCATGGCCTTCTTCGAAATATAAAAATACATTTAAAGACCTAATAATCCTATTACAACTTTTACTAGACTAACTTACTAAGTAATTAGGGTTTGAATTGGGGGCACCGACAACCTGCGAGGCAAAAACACAAGCAAACGACTCGAACAAGAGATTCCAAAGGGACACCGGTGTGGTGCCGACCGAGGAGACTCCGACGCTCAAGCTAGTAAGTTCGGGATATGAAATATAATTGAAAGTAAGAGACGTAAATAGGCTTATCCAGTTCGATTTTCAGAGTGCTCGGAAAGTTGTTAGGGCACCGGAGGTGATTATGCATTTGGTTCAATGGAAGATTCCAATGTGAATTATGTATGGCTTCGGGAGGTCGATGGTTGCATAGTTGGGAGTTTCAAAGTCGCTTGAGGAACACAAGAGTCGTATTGCTCAAGAGACTTTAGTGATAGTTGAATTGGTGAATGCTTGATGATCTCTACCCAGTTTCTGCCCTCCTCTTTATAGCGTTGATTGTTGTGATTTGTTTTAACCGCTTTGGACTCTTCCACCGGAATCTTCGCCATTCATGAATATCTGGAAGAAGGTGGTTTGACTCACTCCCAAGTATATGTTAGAGGCCTCACTTAAGACGTGAGACTCGAGACTCCTTAACTGTACAAGTGTAGTTGGTCTCTTGTATCTTGGGAGCTTGGAATGATAAAGTATTAACTTGGACTCCCGATGCTAGACTTGATTTGGATGGCATACTATTCTTTTGGGCTTTAGGGCCGGCTACGGATGCTAAGATAGTGTAAATGGAACGAAACTCATTTAATATTTGCGAAGTTCAAGACTTAAAAGAATAATTTGGCAATTTTGGACTCCCGAGGTGTGTGTGTGTGTGGGGGGGGGGGGGGGAGTCCAGAATTAGATTATATCTATGTTTGACGATTTTGGACTCCAAGTGTAAAAGGGGAGTCCAAAATTGCGTGTTAGTCATAATTGGTGATTGTTTCGATTCCAAGCGCAGAAGGGAAGTCCAAGCCACATTTATCTTGTAATTGGTAATTTTGGACTCCAAGTGTAGGAGGGAAGTCCAAAATTACTTTTTATTTACATTGAATAATTTTGGACTCCAAGTAGAGGAGGAGAGTCCAAAATTATATTTTAAACATGTTATATAATTTGGACTCCGGGTATTGGATGGGAGTTCAAAATTACATTTTAAATATGTCATACAATTTGGACTCCAAATACTGAATGGGAGTCCAAAATTACATTTTTCACATATTTGACACATTTGGACTCCCATGTGGGAGGGGAGTCCCAAGGATTTATGTGAAATGGTGTCCAAAGGATTTATGTTAGATTGGAGTTCCAAGGATGTTTAGGTGAATGGGAGTCCCAAAGGGAGTGTTTCATGGGACTCCCAAGAATGTGTGTGTATGATATGTAAGAGTGTTGGATGTAGGGTAGTTCAAATGGGGGATAATTGATTGAAGGGTCAAGATTAACACCTTCTTCATATTTTGCATCCTTTTGACTCCAATATTAGTAGTGGAGTCCGAAAATGAAACTCTCTCCAAATTAACGTTTTTAGACCCCAAAGGTAATAACAGAGTTCGAATTATCATTTTCTTCATAACTAGCATTTTTGGATATCGTGTTTGACACAGATGGAAGTATTGCATTAAGTGATTTTTCGGGGTCCCAAGGTCTTTCTCAATAAATATTGAAATTAAACTCTTTTTGAGATAATATAAATAGCCTCCCGAGATGACATATAAACTCAAAGTTATTTTAAACTTTGTTTTATATGATTGAGCCTCCCAAGTTGATATGTAATTTTGCTAAATAAATCATGGCAAAATTTTGCCAATACTCTAGTCACCTTTGTACTAAAGATAAGTTACATGGTGATTGATAAAAAATACTAACATATATATTTAACAAATTTCCCCCTTTTTGATCAGTCATCCATGACTATCTTAAAGTCCTATTATAATCATGGAAGTGAAAACAATCCACCACTTAATTATTTCAAATGATATTCAATCAGTTAATTAAGTGTAGAAAGTAAATATCAACAAAATCACAAGAAGTGATCATTGCTGACAAGTTATCTTCTTATAAGTGATTTCTGAGAGTATGATCTTCAGAAAGAACTATTACAAATCAAAAGATAACTTTTACAAATATTGAACTAGACAGAATAATTCAACAAAATGTTACAAAAACTACTAAGTAAATTAGGAAAACAGGAGAATCCGAGCTCCAAGTAAGACATCCTAAAGTTACAAGTCTTCAAGTCATCAAAATTAACTTTGGCTTTAGAAACCACAAGTTCTTCAGTGCCTTTCTGGATCACTGGATCAGGTTATCAACCTTCCTGCAGTATTCAACATATTCATAGAGAAGCTTTCTGACAG
Source organism: Plantago elongata (assembly GCA_036897095.1). Lineage (NCBI taxonomy): Eukaryota > Viridiplantae > Streptophyta > Magnoliopsida > Lamiales > Plantaginaceae > Plantago > Plantago elongata. The sequence continues at coordinate 6,085 of JAYMSP010005850.1, read as the reverse complement.
AGAGCTCTATCTTTCTGGCTAATCCACAAATGTCCTTATAAGTCTTGGCAGGGTCTTTGTTTTTTTGAGCAAATAGCTTGACCCAGTATTATTTGCCTCACTCACATGCATGGTTAACCATAAGCTGAGATAACCATGATGCTGATAGATGATCTCAAGATATGCAATGTCATTCATATTCTCCAGCAGTCATACAGAAGGATTGGTACACTTTGATGCCTAACTTGTTCTTCTTGCTATAGGTACCATCTAGTTTCTGAACTTTGTGAACATCTTCAGGCTTTGGATAAGGACATATAAAGTCAAGTGGCTTTTGCATAGCCTCAGTCCTCTATTGAACCTCAAAATCAAGCCATACCTTAGTATGCTCAGAATTTAGCAGTACTGGTTTGTTGGTTCTCCATGCCAATCATTTGGTCACAAATTGGAGTTGGAAATCTTTTGTTCAATAAGAGATGCTTTAGCTTAAGAATCCAATACCGCATCCGTTGAGATGAAACGTTTATTTATCAACGGCTATAGTTGAATATCTTTGCAATGATATCAATCAACAAATGTTTCCGTGTCCACTTAATGAATTTTGGCAAGTTATATCCATACGTCACTATTCTTGTGTGAGAAAATACAGTCTTTTGACTTATCATTCTGAGAACTGAGTCTTGTCATAAGTTTGTTATCATAAAAATGGTAACAACACAAACCCTAGACATGTTTAACTCTCAGAAGTTGTACTTATGTAGAATTTATGTCCCCCCACACTATGTGACTATACAGAGGTCTTAGTCCACTTCTCAGAGTTAAGAAGATGTATATCTTCCAGCCTTTCTGGATACCCGTTCCAGAAAAAAACAAACCATTCTGAGTGTCTATGCTCAGAAACTCCTTTTGCATAATTTCTTTTGCAAATAAGTTATCTGAATACCTGTTTCAGATACTTGATTCATTTTCTTCTTTTCTCACTCAAGACCTTAAAAAATTAGAACTTTCTAGTTCTTTGGTAACTCCATTAACCTAAGACTAATTCAACATATATATAAAGAAGCTTTCTGACAGAGAGCTCTATCTTTCTGGCTAATTCACAAATATCCTTATAAGTCTTGGCAAGATCATTGTTTATCTGAACAAAGAGTTTAACCTAGTAGTATTTTCCCCACTCCCATGCATTGTCAACCTTAAGCTGAGACAACCCATGATACTGATAGATGATGTCATCCATATACTCTTCAACAGTCATATAGAAGGATTGATAGGCTTTGACACCTAACTTTTTCTTCTTGCTATAGGTACCATCCAGTTTTCGAACTTTGTGGACATCATCAGGCTTTGGATAACGACTGGTAAAATCAAGTGGCTTTTGCATAGCCTCAGTCATCTTCTGAACCTCAAAATCAAGCCATGCCTTGGTATGTTTAGGATTTAGCAATACTGGCCTGTTGATTCTTCATGGAATCATTTGATCATAAATTTGAGTTGGCAACTTCTTCTTTAGAAATAAGTGCCTTAGCTCAAGAATCCCATATCAATTTTGGAGATGAATGCATCTGTAGGCTGATTGGATGTCATCAATTTTGACATACTCATTCTGGGCAGTAGCTGGTCTTTCTTGTTCTGTCTCTTGAGAATTACCAAACTTCAAATCCCTGCCCCTTTTCTAATCAATCCTTTCTCCAGAGAAAGTTCTTCTTGTTTCCTGGGAGTTTTGCTGGAGGATCAACATGGAATAGACTAGGTGTTTCCAAAAGGGGTTCTAGCAGTTATTGGCCTTACTACCAGTGGAGGTTCAGGAAGGCCACCCACTTTCCTTCTCTTATGACGTGGATGCTCATCTGTATCCGTCTCATCATCCTCATTTGTAAAGTTTCTGACAGGAGACATACAGGTTTCCTGACCTTGGAACTCTCCGTTTTCCTTCTCTTCTTCTTATTCAGAAGACTTATTTCCTTCAGCTATAACAAAGGCCTTGGAACCCTAAGTTATTATACTCTTTAGGCTTGATCTTGTTGTGACTCTTAGTTCTTCAGCAACCTCGAGTTCTGGAGCTTCGTCCTGTGTAGTAGCTTGACTTGTGGAGGGCATAGATTGTTTTCTCTTTCTGCCTTGATTTCTCTAGGGCACTACTAAATCTTCCCCCATAGTCATGTATGACTGAGTTAAACCAGCAAAAGAGTATGAGAGAGACTCAAAATTCCTCTGCAGGTTGTTATGCACTAGAACAAGTTGTTGAATTTATGCCTTGAGCTCTTTAATTTCCTTTAGGAGTAGTGCCTCCTTCTGATTTAGCTCTTCTAAGGGTTTGAAGATGGATTCTGCTTTATGAGTAGCAAAATAAGCCTCTTCCAGTGCTCTGTTGGCATTGGTGCAGTACTCATCCCTGATTATTCCTAGATCTTTCTGGGCTAGTGCTATTGTAAGGCCCCGGTTTAGTCCGGACGTCAAGGAATATGCCGACTTCCAAATACTTCGATATATCGAAAGTAATACTTATTACAGACACAAATATAATGTTATGGTTCGATAATTAAAAACACACGTCTTAACAAGTGGCAGCGGTATAAAGTCTACACTCGGTCAGCCAGTCTATCTACCCGGACCTCTCCTCGTGCTCTTGTCCTGGGAAAATCATTATTAAAACAAGAGAGTGTCAGTCATACGACTCAGTGAGGTTAATCAAGCATGCATGAAATGCGAGTATGAACATAATCAGTATAGCAAACCACCACGTCACGCTGATCAAGCACTTTTTAAAACACTGGGAAAACCGGAAACACGTAATCACTTCACTATCTTAGCACATGAAAGGTGCCAAATTTACAATACTGAAACGCAGTCACTGTCTTGGGCTAGACCAAACTGATCAGGTATTGGTCAAATAAGGGGGAGTAGCGATCTCTAGAGAGTTGCATAAATGATGGGCAGCGACCCACCACAACATAAATGGACCGTTTGAATAGTCCACACTTAAACACGAGCCTGAACACTTAGCGCTGCAGGTGACATTACCCAGCTTCAATAACACTTGCTGCAAGGTACATACCCCAGCTTCAATAACAAGATGTCGACAATGTCGACCATGACAGTTTCCCCATTTTTTTTTCAGAAAACAAGTAGTGTGTGGTTGCTTTAAAAATCATTTTTCGTGCAATGCAGTTTATGCGAGATGACAGGACACGATCAAATGCACTTTCACGAGATAACAAGAATAGCAGGATCACGATACGATCAGAATTTCGGTTTCAACAGACTCACTATTAACTGAACGGTCACAATTAGTACTCGAGTCAGGTTAGTCAGGATATAGCTATAGTAGTTTACACAGATAGCTAAGGAAGCAGAAATAAACACGGGAACTTAAGACGAGGAAAGATGCAATTTAGCTTTTTCCCAGGACCTGACACCGAAGCCAGTCATCACTAACCTTCAAAATCTCGCAAATTAGGCAACTCTGTATCTCCTGATAAATAGATAAAACGTATTTAGCTTTGATGCTAAAATTACTCAAAGGACCCCCTAAATTTTTACCCCAAAGCAATCAAATAATAACAATTATGGTCCGAAGATGTTCTCGTATTTATTTTCATATAAGCATAATATGTTAAAGTACGATGCCAGTAAGAACACCCCCTAAGCACTTATCCAAACAACTTCTAATATAAATTATGTTTATAAATGAGCTCATATAATCCACAAAAGAACATATACATGAAGGGATATGATGTGTAAAATTGAAGTAGTTGCCACAAAACAATCATAATACCAGACCAAACACAAGACCGGTGATATATTCAAACTAACATATTCCGATGAGTGAAAAACATGTTAATGAAATTTCTCATTGTACTGATAATATAACTTTATGCAAAAATGATCATTCCCCATCATGAAAATTTAGTATACGTGATATATCAAAACATTTGCTAAGAATTCCAGCAGAGTGCATCTATATGTATTGTAAGGTCCCGACCTAGTCCGGACGTTAAGGAGTATGCCGACTTCCAAATACTTCGATATATCAAAAGTACTATTTATTACAAACCCGAATATAATTTATGTAAAGACCGCGAAGAAAACTCAGTACGTATTAAATAAAACTTTGTCAAAAATTAATTTCGACATCTTGAATGAACGTAGAAATATTCGAGTCAATTTGAAAAGATAATCGTCGCGCAAAACGTCTCGAAAATAATAACGAGTAATAAAATAATAATAAAAATAATAAAAATAAAATATTTATTTTATTTTTGCTATAGCTTAAGTTCGACTTAAGGATCGCATAGGAATCGATTTTACATTTTTCTGGAATTTATTCGCAAGCCGTTCGGGATCCAGAAGTTGCCATATATTTATCTACTAAAGTCAACAGTCAAAGACCCAAAAATTGAGCCCTTCTTCTTCAATCAACCGTGCCCAAATCGGGCTCTTCTCCCATTTGCCCAACTCAAACCGATTTCTTCCCCAAATCGGCTCTTCGATCTTCCTCCCCCGTCCGGCTCCGCGCCGATGCTCCTCCACCGTGCCTCGCACCTCCGTCGCGCGCCCCGAAGCCGGCGCCATGGTACCGCGAGCCGCCTCCATCTCGTGCCTCTTGCTCGATTCCACCCCGCCACCCACACCAAGCCGATCCCGCCGCTCAACCGGACCAACTCCGGTCGATTCCGCCTTCGACTGGCCGAGTGAGCACGAGCTCGAGCATGAAGGCCACGTGGATAACATGCCGTCTCCCATCTGTGCCGCGCCATCCCTGTTTTCTTTCTGTTCTCACACTACTCAACCAAACTACAGACTACTGTCATATTGTTCGGTTTTTATCCTCTCACCCCGTAAGTCCGACCATTGTGAATCGCAGCCAACTATCGAAGACTCTATCGCGCCCAACTCGGTTAGTTCTTTTAGTTATCTGTAGAATGAGTTGTGAATGATATACCTTGTATGACTGTTTATGTAAAATTTGGTGGATAAATGAAGCGTTGATGGTTATAGTAGCAGTCGAGATTGGAATGGCTTTAGGAATGATATTGTATTGTTGTTATTAGTTTTGTTGCGTGTATTTGACAGTAGTATAGAGATCGTGGGGTACACTACAGTAGTATATGTAGGAGGGAAAAGGGATACACTGTGGAAGGTGGGATACTGCAGATAGTATTTAGGTAAAATGGAAAGGGAATTCAAGGCTAATGATATAAACCTGCAGTTTAGTTGCGAAGGTTGATGTTCTGTTGTTATCTATAGGATAACTTGTGGCGGGAAGGTCTAGATAGAGAGGGTTGTGATAATCGGTGATAGTTGCATAAACGAGATAGTGAGCATGTTGTCGATGTAGAAGTAGTAGTGACACACTGCAAGGGATAGGTGAAATATATTTATATCTGTAGGGGCTGCACTTGAAGATATGTTGCGTAAACCTCCTGTGTCTATCCCAAGCTGCACTTAGTATGGAGAGCAGGGTAGGCTAGCATACTGTACAATGATAAGACGAATGCTGGCCATGTCTGGTGTAGAAGGAATTGACTTACGATATTAGATATCGTGACTTAGCGAATGAAAATGCGTAGAATAGTAAACACATGATGATAAATGGATTAAGTGAGGATTGTTATACGGCGTATGAAATAATTAATGGGAAATCATATGAATATTGCAAAGCTAGAAAAGTGTCGTAGTGTTAAGGTTCGAGTAACCCCACACCAATTACTGACTAGTCGAAGTTATGAATGGTTTTAAAACACCACAGTGGCTACTAGTTTAGATAAGTTGCGTAAAGTTCATAATTCTTACAACTAATAGGATATGAACTGAGGGTAGGAAGCATGCGAGTTAGTGATAAGATAGATACTGGTAATGTTGAGAGTATAGGAAATTGACTTGCAAAAGGGGGTTGTTGTAGCATAGCAACTGAAGGATGTAAAATGATGAACACAGGGTGGTGAACGAATTACGAAGGTTGTTATGTTGGGTATGAGGTACCGATAATAGCCTTAGCTAAATAATTAAGGGTAGCAAAGATTTTCATATTGCGTATAATGTAATAATGGGAACTAACTAAACTAGTAACGGAACCTAAGGTGAAAGTTTCATAAACTTGCGAAGC
>JAYMSP010005849.1:0-12789 GCA_036897095.1 Plantago elongata | reverse complement strand
ATCCGCCGGATTTATCCGTTATCCGGCGGATTTATCCGTATCCAATCCGCTCGGAACGGATTGGATAACGGATGGACTAATTTTCTATCCGTTTGACCGGATATCCGGTCAAACGGATGCAGATTGATCCATATCCGTCCGTTGCGCAGCCCTAGTCCACGCAAATGAAGAAAAACTACTACAATTATACTAACATCATGAACTACAACAGACTAAGGTAAAAAAAGAACACATCAGTACTACTCTAACAAAAGAAACTCAACTAAATCTTCGACCAATAACCCTGAGCTCCTCCACTACCCCATACCCAAGAACTAGCAGCCACTTTCTCCCCCTTCCACCCTGCAACGATATGCCAGGACGTACATTTTTGCCACTCCCTCGTCTAGCATGTCTCATCCTCTAGAGGATCGAGCCAAGAGTTGGGAGCGAACACAAACCTAAATTAGTTCCCTTTAGCTAAGATAGGAAGAATCAATGGATGATTTACCATTAAAGCGTCCCGACACATGCACGAGAGAAAGGAAAGAAACAGAAAACAAATGGAACCCAAGTACAGCCGAATAGACTTAGGACACTTGCCAAGACTAGCCTACATCCAGAGACTCCAAAGGCTGCCAACTAAGGTTAAGAACACCAAGAGGACAAAGCTCCCAATCCGAGAGGGAGTACGAACTCAACACGTTTCCATGGAACCAACTCCAAACAACACACTTAATCTGTTGAGACAGCTCCTTGGGACAAGTAAGTGGACCTTTAGACAATCTCTCATTCCACGCATGCCATATATGCAAAACACTGCAATGCCACAATGCCAACCACCGTGGGGCGATGACTAGCCAAAACCAACTGGGAGAAAGCTCCAAGAGAAGAACTGGCATCTGACATGAGCAACAATAGACGTCCAAACCAAATGCCCAAGGTGTTCCACACCTCAATAGCATAGGGACACTCCCAAAAACAATGAGAACCTGACTCAACAACCTCCCCATCGCACATCTTACATCAATTATTTAATCCTCGTGTATGACATTCCGAACTTACAAATTCACCATCGTAGGAAGTTGATCCCACACCAATCGCCAAACGAAAATATAAATCTTCAACGGAGCTAACTTGTTCCATACGAATTTCGACAATGCCAATGTCTCCGAGTCACCAACGAGGTTGCGAACTGCACAAAGCTTCTTCTACCCCTCACACACCGAGTACTGACCCTCCGGAGAGGCCAACTAAACCCACGAATCTTTACAATGAGAAAAAGAACACCGAAAACAGCTTTGTCACCTCTTCCTCCTCACATTCGAATAGGCTCCTACGCCACCCCCACCGAGCTCCCACACTGCCCTCCTGATTAATCAACCTGTCCCTCACCTTACAACCACTAGAGACATCTAAACGGAACAACCCATGATACACCTCTTTCAAAATAACACCTCTAGCCACCCACACATCCTTCCAAAACCGTATACTACTCCCATCCCCTATCCGCCTCCGAGCATCCTCCATAAACCACCCACCTCTACCTACCCACTTAATAAGATCTCTCCACCACGACGACCATCCTCAAACCCTACCCCTCTCTACCCTCTCCACACACTCCACAAAGCTCCCATACGTCGACCTAAGCAACCAAATTCATAAAGCATCACCACCACCTAGGAGCCTCCACACCCACTTCTCAATCGAAGAAAATTTAAACACCTCTAAATTCTTGATAACTAAACCACCCTCTTCTTTAGACTTGCACACCACCTATCATTTAACCCAAGCCACCTTCTGATCCCCACCAAAGAACCCCCTACAAAAAATGACGTTGAATACTTTTTAATTGGTTCAAATCAGAGATAGGGGCTTTGAAAAAATGAAAGAAATAGAGAGATGAGGATGTTAACACCACATTAATGAGCACAAGCCTTCCACCAAAAGAAAGGTAGTTATTCTCCCACTTCCGCAAACGACTCGAGAACCTATCCACCACCGAACTCCACACTCTCTTATCATGATGCTTAGCTCCAACCCGGAGTCTCAGAAAATCAAATGGGACACTCCCAATCCCACAGTTAAGAATACTCGTGTCACGCCCCGGGACCACAGTGTGGGTCCCACTACATTTAATATCCATTTAATAATATATTCGCCACTCTGCCTGTTGGCGTGACTGGCCATGTGCTCATTACCCCGTCCACGTGCAGCCTTATCCACCTTCCCGTCTCACAGACAAACATTTGCAATAATAAAAAGTCAACCACCGGGCTAGTATAGTTTTACATCAGAGTTTACGCGGAAATATTTTTATTAATAGTATAATATACAAGCGAGTGGTTATGGGTATCAGCATGTCTACAATCTCGAAATACAACATATTCAAATCTCAACTACATGTTAAGATTTTACAGACCAAAATACAACGTCTTATTTTACAAAGAGTCTAGTAATTCTAAACTTCTGCCTTGTCCGAAAAATGGTGCTTCCCGGAAATCCAGCTAACTGTCCAACTAATTCTTGTCTGAGGTTAACAAGTTCAAGGGTGAATTTCATAATACACAATGCCCGGATCAAGTAATTGCAATCAACAGATTTTCACACAGTTCAATGCATAGGTATAAAAGTCACATCATGGGTTTACAAACAGTTTTCAGACATGTTAGCTCAATCAAACATATGTCACGACCACTAGTATACATCCGGTGGCCCACAAAGATCTACGGCTTATCCCTTGATCAGAGGGATTGAGTACTCGGCGTCACAAAGACAAAATTCCGTCATCAAGATGGCGTCACCGGGGACAATCTCACGTCATACAGACGGTACGTCCCTCAGACAAAATCCTGTCATAAAGACAACGTCACCGGGGACAATCTCACGTCATACAGACGTTACGTCCCTCAGACAAAATCCCGTCACAAAGACGGCGTCACCGGGGACAATCTCACGTCATACAGACGTTACGTCCCTCAGACAAAATCCCGTCATAAAGACGGCGTCACCGGGGACAATCTCACGTCATACAGACGGTACGTCCCTTAGACAAAGCACAACACATATGAGAGCTGACATTCATCCATGCTTTTTATAAAAACGTTTCACACACGTCACATGCATCATAAATTAGTTTTTCGGGATACGCACATAACCTGATCCTCAGTGAATAAAATAATATTATATTAAGTCCCATCGCTCGATATAATATTACACAGTTATAAAAATCACAGTTATAAAACAGTTCTTTTCACAAAAAAGGAATAAAGGCGAGGTATTACGAAGATTCGACCTGGTACCTGGTTCAGATGCTCGCTTATTCTCGATAGCGCTGAATTCGTCAGCTAGTTAGTTACCTATATTCGTAAAAACGTCGTTAACGTCACTGACCGACCGTCAGACAACTTTCCTATACCAGAATAAAAAGGTTACCCCGGAACCCCCGAATCCTAGACCTCACACAACACATAAACATTACTCACATCCATTCTATCCAGAATCAGACGAATTACACAACCCAAACAGGAAGCAAACACATACGCATGAAATTCCAAATTGCTACAGTGTCAAGTTAAACACCAACCGGAACCGCAGAAGACACAACACACACCACCACTTAGACATATCTACAGGTTAAAATTGAACAAAAATTCATATGTTTCATGCCAATACAAAGCCACAGCCTACCACTACCTGAATTCATCATAATAACAAGTTTTGACCCATACCGAGCTACTACCTGGTTGCATCAAACATAAGATAAGGCAATACCATATTAGAAATTTAGAACACCCAAACTCTAACAAATACACAATTGAAACTTCACAGCTAAGATAAAAATAAATCCTCAAACAGGTCGACCCTTCATTTCATCATATTTCCAGCAAATGCATTCAATTCAGCAACTTACGAACATAACTTCAGCAAACAACAACCTAGTATCTAACTCCAGTTGTTCCAACAAAACTCACAAAATTACTAATCCTGAGAAACTCTAAATCCAAATGCATTCAATTCAGCAACTTACAAACAGAATTTAAGAAACAGCAGCCTAGAAGGCTCACATCTAACTCCATATGTTCCAAAACAAACTAATGATTTCCTAAGAGAGACTAAATCAAATCACATCTGTTCTATTTCACTTTATCCTTCCATCTTCATTCCTAAACAACGTTTTCGCAAAACCTACCAAAATCTCACTCCACCAGATAGACTTACAATCCTTCCTTTCTCATCTAACCAAATCATAATAGCTGATACACTTCATATGCACGAAGGAACAGAAACGAACCAACAACAGTTTGAAAGGGAAAACATATTACGAATAGCGAATTGAGAGATCAAGAAAACACAACTCCATTACCCGTCCCAACTCAAATCGGAGAAAGAGGAGATGCTTACCGGAAGAACTTGAGACGATGCGTTGAGGAGGAAGAAGTGACTCTCTATATCCGAATGAAATCCGAATAGTGAGCTGGTGGAGGTAGGTCGACCGGAGATGGAGGAAGGTCGGCTGAGAAAGAGTAGTGGTGGTGGATCGGGTGATGTGTTGGCTATCGGAGTTGGAGATCTCATGTAGTAAGTAGGGCGGTGGACGGAGGAGAAGCGGAGATGGATGAGCTGCGGTGGTGGATGGATAAGTCGAGATGGAGGAGATGGAATCGACTGTGATCAGTTCCCAATCTCTAGTCGGCTTAGATGGAGAAGACGATGTGGAGAAGAGGCAGCTTAAGGGAGAAGGAACGATTAAAAAGAAGATGAAGGCGGTTGGTTTTCTTCGTGGGGAAGGAAGACGGCTAGTCTTCACGGAGAAAAAACGGGGAAGATCGAAGATGGAAAAAAAAACGGGAAGACTGGTAAACAATGGGAAAGAGAAGAGAAGAAGAAGAAGATAAGTATCAGGGGTACAATTGGTATTACGTAGAAATATAACCCTGGTTTGTTCTGGACTCCAAATGGCTCGTAAATAAATTCCGAAAAAATATGAAATCGATTCACGGCGATATTTAAGACGAACTAAAGCCGTATAAAAATGAAAACAAATATTTTTATTTTATTATTTTTATTATTATTTTATTAATATAATCTCAAATAATAATTTAACGCTATTCGTACTCAACTGGCAAACGCGACCGACCATTACTTCTAAATTCTTCTTATTTTTAATTCACCTAAACTCTTTGGCGAACTACCCGTTTACTAATTCGTCATGAACTGTACTCGAAATATTATTAAAATATTCTTCCCGAATTCTGGTCATTACAACTCGCCCATTCCGAGAGAGTCTCCGCCTCGACACCAACACCCATGAAACAACTTTTCTGGAAGTTAATCTTCAACCCGGAAACCCACTCGAAACACCGAAGAACACAATTCACCACCTTAATATTCTCCTCACTCGCCTCTCCCATCAAAACAGAGTCATCCTCATACTGTAGATGAGAGGACACCACCTCATCCGAGCCCACACAACAAGGTGTGAAGAAACCATCATCACAAACTCTCCGTATCATCGTCCTAAGGGTTCATTCGCGCAGAAGGATGACAAGGACGCGCCTAAGAAGAGAGGACGAGCTTAAGTGACTTGGAGACAAGTCTCGTCTTCGGGAGGGGGGGCGGTCGTGATGGAACTTGCAATTTCCCGGTCCATCATAGAGTATTAAAAGTGACTAGAATCCGCTAAAAGAGTCCAACCCAATGGAATATTTTCTTCTTAAGTATTTTATATAAATAAGGCATTAGTATTTTTAGGATATTCTTTTGAGCCAGAGATATAGAATAATTAGATAATTACTAGATTTTCTCCAGGTGATAAAGACATGTAGATTAGCTAGGATCTTATATTTATTACATCTATATCTTTTTATTCTATTTCCTTTAGACTCTGGAATTACTATAATAGTCTGTCAGATAGTCTGTATAAATAAGACCTTAGGCTTAATCAAAAATATGTTTTTATCAATGAAAACATATATTTTTACAGATAACGATTGTGCACCAGTTAGGTTACCGTTGAAGTGTAAATACCCTAGACATATGTAGATCCATGCCAAGTTTGCTTGAAGGCGTCATCAACATGGCGAATTGCTCAATAGTTCGTGCCACGAACATTCCAACACATAGTCTTACTAATCTATCTATATAATCCATTTTTTATTTAAATTTCTCAAAAGTAGCAAAAGGATTGCATATATTATCTTTAAATGTAGTGAGCAGTACATGATCTTAATTGGAATTTGGAAAAAAAAAACAAAGATATTCATACATTCTCCATCTCATTCATAAATAGGCGCAACTACAAGACCGGAGAATTTGAGAGATAGCAATTGGCATACTAAATTTCAGAGTGCTGCAAAAAAACTCGACCGGGAAGAGGTGTTGAAGATTTTGAATACGACTAATGAGCCAGAGAAAAGTTGCATGCAAGCCATAGCGCTCCGTGCTGCAGTTAGTGCCCGGGAACGTAGCCGTCATTTTGTTGAATATCTGCTGGTGCAATTCCGTCCTGTGGTTGTTGGGGAGTATGGGTTTGTTGAATATCTGCTAGAGCAAATGTCTGTCGAGTCAATCATGGACACGGATGCACTAGGCCGCACAGCCTTGAGCATTGCTGCGGAGGTTGATAATAAAGATGCAGCGACCAAGTTAGTGAATAGATATCGGGAGTTAGCCTACATGCCGAACTTGTTCGGTGAGCTTCCAATGCATACAGCAGCTAGACATCGCAGCCGGGACGTGCTATCATACTTGATTAACATCACTGATGATCTCCGTGTGGAAAATTCTACATGCTTATCGAGGCTTGAATTTCTTTGTTACATCATCCAAGCTGGTTTCTACGGTAAGCAATTAATATATGCTAGATTGCTAGTATATGCTACAGAAGAGCATAGGAAAAAAATTCTATTTACTTCATTTGTGGGTTTAGTTAGAGAAAAACTTAAAGAAACTTTTCTGTTGGGGCCTGGGGGTAAAATCAAAATTTCGGAAATAGTACTATAGTTTAGCCCTACTAACTCATTTCATGTCTTATGGAAGAAACCGCATTATCCTTGGTGACGAAGTTCCCCTATTTGACGACGGAAAAACATTCAGATTACTCAGCTTTGGATATAATAGCGCAAAAATGTGTGTTTTCCTCTGGTAAGTTTTACGCCCCTATTTTATATGCAAATTGCAATATTGGTCTTCTAACTTGAGGTCCTCTTCAATTTTGGTCCTTTTATTTTCATATTTGTAAAAAAGGGACAAAAAAGACCTTTGAACAGTTTTTGGGCGAATTCAATTTTCGTTTGTCATCCTCTTCTTCATTTGATTGTCTTTTAGTACACATTTTACTCAAAAATTCTATGTTTTACAAATTTACCCTAACTTTTTTAAATAGTTCAAAATAGCTCCAAATACGTATTTTTACGGTATAATAATAATTAGTTTTTATTTTAAAAAAAAAATTCCCCTTCTTCCAAAATGAATGAACATATAACCCTCATTCACTTTCTTCTTCGCCAATTAACATTCTTCTCCAATTCACTTCATTCTTCTTCATTATCAATACATTTAATTTTCTATATGAATGGAAACATCAATTCAACAACTCCAAATTATGGAGGAACACTTCAAATCTTTCTCTTATTTTTCTTATTTTATCTATACAAGCTTCACCTTGAAGCTCCCATGGAAATTCTGCAATGGAAGCTCACTCGAGCTTCCATGGCAGATCCATAGATGCTCGAGTCAGCCTCCATGGTAGCCATGGAAGCTCGAGGGATGTCATGGATGCTCGAGTTTAGAGCTTTTATGGACCAACGGGAACTCCGGCGAAGTTGCCGGAACTTCACCAGAGTTCTTCTTTTTTTTTTTTAATTAAAAACTTTTTTTTTATGTAAACCGGATTTTTTGTTGTTAAATTTTTTATAATGTGAGAACAATATTAAAATTATTTTGCTGGGGCTGGTATGAAATTGGTGGAAGGAAGGTAGTGGGGTGAAATTTGAATTATTTTTACGTTTATTTGTAAAGATTTGAAAATTTTGGTATTTATTTATAAAGATTAGTTAAACTTGTGGGATTTATTTTAAATTTTCAGTGGCTATACGTATGTTTATATGGTACTCAGGATCAAAATTAAAATTAATAAAAAGGACTAAAAACGCAGAGAACCTTCAGTTAGGACCATTGTGTAGTGAGAGTGGGCAATTGACCACACTCAACTTTTACTTTGTCATACCCAAAATGTGATGCATTACATCTTGCCTCCCTCTAAAAATTATTTCTGACCTCTCTAAATTTTTCAAAAAGTTAAAAACAAGTCACATAAATCTAATTAACTTTATTGATGACTCGAATAAATTGATATTGCATTATCTTTTAACATTGATGTTCATTAGAATAATTCTATTGTGGCTTTATTGTCCAAATTAAGTTCTCATTTTTTAAATTTCAACATATTATAAGTGGTGAATCGTGTGACATATAAAAAAAGTTATTCTGTAAAGTTATAGAATAACTCTAAATTCATGATCAAAAAATTAGTTTAGGGCTTTCGTTTTAATTTGACAAATACATATTGTATGTGGTAATTTAATTTGAATTTCACACTAAAAAATTCGAGCAACTGGGAGTTGATAAGTGTTTAAATTGTACAAGATAAAAAATTCTGAAATGGTATAGAAATTAGTTAAATTTCAAAAAGTGTATAAAACTTAGGATTTGATACTAATTATAGTAACAATTGTATAATTTAAAAGACATATTTAATTAAAAGGAGAATTTTGATGTTTATTTTAGTATAGTTTATCTTGAACCCGCTCCTGACTATGTTCATCTAACTTGTTAACAGGAAAAACATCGAAGAAGGTGGAATGTGAGCGAATCAAACTTGCGAAGTTTGTATGCATGGAGGTGAAGACTTTGGATGTAGTTGAAGCCAAGGACATTTACCGCAACGCTATCTTGATTGCTGCAAGATTAGATAACTATAAGATCGTGGAAGTGATTTTAGAGGCTTTTCCTGACGCGATATATTGTTCAGATCCAACTTCCTTTCAGACTGTTTTTCACTTGGCAATAATGAATCGCTCAAGAAAAGTTCTTGACCTCCTTGGTTTTATGGGTAGACGAATGCCCTCCATCTTGGATCATCGTGATGTTGATGGGAACAACCCGCTGCATTTGGCAGCATACTACAGATTCAAACCAACCGGATTCAGGGAGTCATCCTACAATGCAATTTCCAAGATGGATCATGAAAAAATATGGTTTAAGGTACATACATAAGTAATCACTATCCTTCTAGAAAGCAATATGCAGTATATATCTCAAGAGTTATTCATATTAAATGGAACAATATCTTAACCTTACACACAATTCCTTTGCCTGTTCATTATAAATTCTACAGAGAGTTGAGAATGTGGTTGATCCTCGTTGTAGAGAAGAACTGAATAATGAGGATAAATCTCCGAAAACAATTTTCATAGAGGAACACTGGAAATTGAGAAAGGAGATAGATGAATGGAAGATAGGTGCAGCAAACACCTTCATCCTTGTTTCCGTCCTTATTAGTACGTTAGCATTTGCAGCAGCAATCACATTGCCGGGTGGCAATGATAGCAACACTGGTTTACCACTACTTTCGAAGAATAACAATAGGGAGTTTGCACACTTCATGCTTTTCGTTTGCATGGCTTTTGGCTTCTCGCTGGTTTGCTTAGTGTTATTCATATATATCTCAGTCGTCAATGAGGAAAAGGAATCCTTTGTGAATAAGTCCAACTTCCACAATTTCATTTCAAGAATGGTACCAACTTTTTCCATCGGTTTGTACTGCCTCTCCTTTTCCCTACTCTTTTTGGTCCTCAGTTTCTCCAGTGCCATTAGACTCGTCTTTGCCAATACTCCGGGTCTTAACAATGCTGAAATATTTATCACGAGCTGCATCTTTGATGTTGTTTTCATTGTAGGGTTAACTACTTTTTGGCAGATTTTCCTGTGCTTTACTGGACCAGGTGGGAGTGGGACGACGATTAATATCATCTTTTGTTTCTCCAGTCTACTTTATATATATTTATTTTTTATTGATAGAAAATAAACAACGAAGAGAATAGAGAGTTACGCTTACTCTGGTGATCAAAGTGAGAGTACAAATATGTATATATATATATATACATATATATATACACGAGAAAAAATCTTGTAGATGATGTATAAAATTGTGTCATGTATACATTGTAACTCTTCTAATAATAGCCATAATATTCTTGCACATTTATCTCTAACACTCCTTTGAACGAACATGAATTAGTAATAGTTGGTACTCGAGAGATATTGTCTCGCTAAAAACCTTGTTAAGAAAGACTCAGTGGGATAAAAACTTAGTTAAGAGAAAAGGAGTGCAATTCATATACAACTCAACTGATTAAAGTATCACTTCAATTCTTTGAGTTGACGTATCCCAATATTTCAAACTAGACTCGAGAATAATGGAGGTGGAAATGATTTGGTAAATAAGTCCGCCAAGTTGTTAATTTGAACAAATATGTTGAATTTGAATCTTCTTCATGTAATTAAAACTTGGGATAATTACATATACCCCCCTTAGATGCACATGTTGCAGATGGGTCCACTTAGATCAACAATTATATCCATGTCCATTTGCGTTGACCAGGTTAATTCACTATTCATTTTACTTGCAAACCAAACACGGCCTTAGCCAATTCTTTTCACTTTTACTTACTCGGTTTGGAAAAATTACAGCACCAATTCATCTTCTTCCACCCGCCAAAACGTCTTCTTCCGTCTTCTGCTTCCGCCAAAACGTCTTCTACTTCCGCCATTATTCGCACCATAACCGGCGGCGAGTTTGGGTGTCTTCTTGTTGAACTCGCAGAATAAACCTAACCGGCCAAAATTTTGGGTACGAACGAGGGAGAATTTTGGGTACGAAGAATCGACCACTGAAGAAGCAAAATTTGCACCATAACTGGCCATTATTTGACAATCGAAGCTGCAAATTATCGTTGTTGGTTACTTGCGTGAAGAATCGAACACGATAGTAAGGTATGATTGTAAAGCCCCGTCTGGTCCGGACGTCAAGGATTATGCCGAACTTCCAAATACATAGATATATAAAAGTAATAATTATTACGGACCCCAAATGTAATTTATGATTCGATAGTTATTACGCATGTCTATACAAGCAGCAGCGGAATAACAGTGCCTACAGTCAGTCAGTCTGTTTATCTACCCCGACCTTTCCTCGTGCTCTAGACCTGGGAAATCAAAGTTAAACAAGAAGAGCGTAAGTCAACGGACTTAGTGAGGACAATCAAGCAGGTATGAGAATGCATGAATGTAACAGGACAGCAAACCAACACAATATGCTGATCAAGCAGTTTTAAACAGTGGGGAAACCGTTAACAGTCAGTCAGGATCATAGCACATGAAAGATGCTAGATTTACAGTACTAAATAGTAATTGTCTTGGGCTAGACCGAACGGATCAGGTTTTGGTCAAACAACAAGTAGCGGCGTGAACGCGCGTGGAGTTGCTTTTATGACAGGCACGACCTGTGTTTTAAAAGTCGGATCGGGCCGGCCGGCCCGACAGGTTGGACCGTGAAACCGCCCCCGAACGGCCGGTTGTAGCATCAGAAGCCGGCAAAAAGCCGGATCTCAAAAAGCTGCCCGAGCCGGCGGAAAGCCGGACCGAGCCGGAGAACCGGGAACCGGCGAACCGCCGACTCGAACAAATTGAAAAAAAAAAAAATCAACACAGCAGATTAGAACAACCTAGCCCCTAAATCGAAATCAGAGTAGCACGCAGCTTCATCAGTTCATCGTTTTCTTTCTTTTCTTCTTCGTTTCTTCTCAATTTCGGTCGGAGAGGGAAGGGGTGGCGCCGTCTTCTTCTTCCTGGAGAAGGGGTGGCGCCGTCGTTGCTAAAGAAGAGGAGGAGGAGCTGGCGGAGTAAGACGGCGAGGAAGAAGATGATGATGCGGTGGTGGTGTGGTTTGATACGGTCGGTCGGAGAGGGAAGGGGGTTTGATCTTTGTGTAGGGTGGGGAGTCGGAAGATGGCAGCATTTGGTGCGGTGGCGGCGGCCGGCGAGTGGTGGTGGAATGTGTCGGTTTGTGTGAAAGGTAGAGGAGACTAATGGTGGTGTTGGTGTTTCTTGGACTGGAGGCTGGTGGAATGGAATGGAAGAGTGTGTGTATTGTGTAGTTTCCAGGGTTTATTCTTGAAATGAAATGGGTGAATGAGATGGGTGACTCATTCATAAGTGTATAGCAGCTTTGTGAACAAATTGACATCTAGAAAAAAGGAAAAACGAAAATACCTAGGGACTAGGGTACTATTTATGTGCGAAAGTCTATTTAATTATAATCAGGCTAGGCTTAAGCAAGAAACTCTCTTTAATCTACAAACATTTATTAGTATAAATAGCTTTTGGTACACTCCAAAGTAACATGACTACTTGTGTTTTCTTTTCTTTTCAACACATTTGTTTCCTGATTTTTGCTAAATTACATTTGGCATATGGAGAAATTTTATCATAAAATAAAATGAAAGATATGAAGAAGAACACCTAAATTCTCTTAAAGTCGAAATGCGCGTATTGTTCTTGTGGCGGTGGATGAAAGGAAGAAGAAGAAAAGTTGTATATTCACTATTCCAATTAATGTTTGTATTTATTCTTTCATTTTTGTACTTTGTTAATGTTGATGTCTTGTTGGTATTTTTAATTTTTTATGACAATTTAAAATTTCAACTCTTAAATTTTGTAATGTTTATCTATAATTATGAAAATCTT
>JAYMSP010005848.1:0-12789 GCA_036897095.1 Plantago elongata | reverse complement strand
ATTTATTAATAAAATAATAATAAAAATAATAAAATAAAAATTATTTATTTTATTTTTCCTATGGCTCGAGTGCGACTTGGAAGTGCCCGGGAATCGATTTTACATATTTTCGGATTTTATTTGCGAGTTTTTTGGAAGCCAGAACGATCCAGTTGTATATAATAGCAAAAATACCGGTTTACCCCTAGCTCTTTCTCCTCCTTCCTTTCTCATTAAGGGTATAATGGTCCTTTCATGCCCTTTCTTCCCCAAAACACCAAGACCACGCAGCTACTGTTTGTTCTTTGCCAATTCGATTTTCTTCCCATGCCAAGTCAATGCAGCCGCGTGCCACCGCCCGTCCGAACCAATCCCGGCCAGAGGCGGCGGCGCCAGCCCCATACGCGTGGAGGACAAGGAGATTGCGACAGAAAAAACTGGCACGCGACGAGAAAGAGGCGCGGGTGAGTCACCCCGCCACGCGGCCAGGTTCCGGCTCCCCACCGCCTCGGATGGCTATATATACCCGGCTACTCCTCCATTTCCACTGCTCATCCCTCTTCTCGCTCTCCCTTCTCTCTTGTCCCACCACTGCTCCTCCGTTCAACCACCACCCGTCGCCGTCAACTCCGACCACCGGCACCACCACTGCCGAATATAATTCCCGGGATAGAGTCGTTAACTCGACCAAGTGTTCCGGTAAGTTTCTTGATCGAATTTCGATTAATTTCGAATAGCGAACGGGGAATTAATTAATAATTACTCGCAGCCGTGCCGCCTCGACCCCGCTTCGACTACCGTCACACTGCTAGTTATCGTTAGCGTTAATTATCGTTAACGATAACGCTAACGCTAATTATCGACCCCTGATCCTGTTTACCGATTTAGTTTTCTAACTATATAAACTGTAGATGACCTGTACTTAGGGTACACCACCTGTCTTGACTTAATATTTTATTGCTCCAATTGCTGATTCATACTGTGCGCCGAGTCCTGTCTACTGATCATGTTTATTGATACTGTTACTGCTCCTGTTACTGATCCCGCTCACTGATACTGCTCCTGTTATTGATCCCGCTCACTGTTACTGTTACTGAATCTGCATATTTACCCTGTTTCTGATCCTCATTCACTGCATTGCACGAAAACCGTTTTCCTGAAATTATAACCACACACTAAAAACTGTTTTGGGAAACCGTTCACGTCCTGTTTAGCTGGGTGATGTCACTTGCAGCACTTTTGTTACTGGTCATTCGGCAGTCGCTAAGTAACATGCGGAGCAAAGCGCTACACCGTGTACCCGCGGTGTGGGCACCTCTTGAGTCCGTAGGGGCCACCTCTAGGGGACAGGCCTATAATGACACTATCATGTTACTATCGTCAAGTGGGATCCAATGCTGGGGTCTTGCACTATTACTGCCGTTGGGTGGATCTTCATGCCATGACACCCTCCTGTTACTATCGCTGGGTGGAATACCTGCAGCGATCCTGTCTTATTCCTGTTTGCGATTTCTCCACTGTTCAAAAAATAACTGCTTGATCAGCGTGTGTGTTGGTTTACTATATTATTGCATTTAATACGCATCTTCATGCATGTCTGACTATCTTCACTGAGTCCTAGTGATTGACACTCTTCATGTTTCAATAATTTTGCTTTCCCAGATTTCGAGCACAAAGACAGGCTTGGGTAGCTAACAGTCAACCGGACTTTGGCCGAATTCCGCTGCTGCAGTTTAAGATTAAATGTGTGTTTTTTGTTTTTCTGTACATTTGGTTTGTAACGGATAATATTTTAATATTTTAATAAAAATGTATTTGGAATATTCGGCACAACCCTTGACATCTGAACCAGATCCCGGGCCGTTACAGGAACACACGGGGAAGCAAACTGATATGCATATATTATAAGAAAAGTAATCATTATATTTTACTACGGCTTTCACTGCAAAAACACACAGGATCTAAAGGCTGAAGGCATATCATCATGCCCTTTCGAGGATACACTCATATCAGCAGCCAACAACATTGCATCCACTTCCTCATGCCACAAATCAAATTGTTCCAATCAAAGCAAGGAAGAAAAGAAGAACCAATTAATGGAGAAATTGCTAAGAAGTGAGTCGAAAATTACCTAAAACAGATTTCCTGAAGATAGCCGATGGAGAAACCACTCTCCATTTTAGACAACTTGATCTGGATTTTGGACCTGCTGATGCTAAGGATTCCCCCATTTACTAAGAAGAGAATTGAAAATAACCTAGTGTTGGTAGATGTATTTAGCTCATTGTTAAATGATGCACATACTCTAGTTTCTCCTAAGCTCCAACAAACCCCCAACTTTTAAAGCAAAGAAAGAGTTAATTGATCCGGTGCCAGTTACAGGAAATATCTTCATTCTCCATCCTTCAAATTTAATTTAAATCGTTGGGAGTTACATACAAGAAGATGAAGGATAAGATATATATATATATATATATATATAAATATAAAAATAAAAGTATAAGTATAATCGGAATATACACCAATCAAACGATATAGTCTTTCTGATGTGAAGAGATTAGATAGATAGCATTGAAACATGAATAGATAAACACGTTATCAATTGGCAAACACCAATCCATTTAAAATTCAAATAGACAATAATAATAAACTGAAAAGACATAATATGCAAAAATCAAATGAAATAATTCTAAAATTAGGATCTACCTAGTCCTTAGAAGAAGAGTCAAGCAAGCGGCGGCAGAAGAAGATTAAACGAAGAAGTGCATACAGCGGAGCGGAGATAACCTCGATTCGGAATCAGCTAGCTAGCTCAAATTTTGTTTCTGGATTGGGTTTAAGAGCGTGGAGGGTTACAAGACCGCTTGAATTTAAGTATAACGCCACTATGTATTTATTATTTTATTGAGTCAAAGGGCAGTGTGGTGGACTATTTAGGTTAGAACTTTAATCGAGTTATGAACTTGAAAATTTATGTTCAGTCATAAATGTTTTTTTTTTGCTATAATTAGAAGTGGTCGTCGGACGGAAAATTTGGGACTTTTCAGGAATGTGAATTCGGAATCGGAATAATTATTTAACATCCCAATTCTGTCCCAAATAAAGTTGGGATTTTTCGGGATTGGGACTTCAGAATTCGAACGGGATTTCGGGATTTCAAATAAGGCTAATGCATATTCATCATCCAATTCAAGTACTGGGTTGTTTTCTACTATTTTCAAACAAATATAGGGAACATAATATGTTTGGTTCATCATCATACATGTAATTCCACTATATTAAATCAATAAGAAAATTAAAGACTAAATTTAATTCAAAAGTCATAACAACCGTGGTTGATCTAAAAGTTGTAGTGCAAACATGTAATTCCAATCTAAAATCATTGTACTACCAAATAGATTAATAAATCATTCAATTCTACTTATAAAGTATAATGATTTCAATATTTAATTCTACTTATAAACATTGTACAACATACATACATACATACATGAATTCCAATTAGGGTGTAAAATCAATTCCAATTTCGTCTCGAAATTTAAAATGGTAATTTCAATGGAATTTTGAACCTTAATAAATTATAAAGCTACTGAAAAATACAATTTTTTTTCATTTGAACCTCTAAACACTCTTATAATATGTAAATAAAAAAATTATTACGTGGCGACGATGCGTGACCACTGCAAAAAAAGTACACGGCGAGGTGTCGTGGCTCGTAACCATTAAATATGGTATAATCCATGTGATGGTGGCTTTTATTAAATCATTTAATGGTAAGCATTGCATAAATGAAAATGAGCTAATACGGCTTTCATAGGCAAAAACCCCAAAAGCAACAAGGATATGTTTTCCAGGCAATTGTCATTTTCGTTATGTAATATGTGGATTTTCTATACTATTTAGTATAGAGTTCAAGTGTCATAATTTCGATGGAAATTGAACTTTTTACACAAAAAAATCAATTTCAGTTAAAACAACGTCATTAAAATTATATCTCATACTATCATAACTTGATCTCTAAATTTTATATTTACATCTTGATCCACTTATCCCATCCTTAATCGTATATTCTACGTTTGCATCCTCTATATGACATTAATGTAAAATATTATGTTACGAACAAAATTATAATTGTGACAAATATTATAATGTTCTGTCTTTTCTTCAAATTATACATACAGAGAACATATCACAAATATGGAACATGAAAAAAAGGGTCCGGTTTTATCAATAAAACCTTATCGGTGGATTAGACCATTCCCAATCGGTCATCGGGATGACTGTGAATAGTAGCGGTTATTGGTGATGACCACTGCAGCCGAAAATCATGTCCAATGGATCATCCGAATGACAATGAATAGTACTATTTTATTATATTTTTACCATTTTATTTTATAGTTTTTAACATGTTTAACATATTCTAAGAGTGGTTGGAAGTTTTGAAATTAATCAAATCACATCTTTAAAAATAGTTTTAAAATTATTTTATTAAAGTTCAAATACACGTTTTAAAATATAAAATTAAAATAATTGAAATATAGTCAAGAGTGGTCTCTATTTGTAGACAATGAAAAATTATAAAAATACGGTATAACTTTTATATTTTTATATTTTATATTTTAAAAAATAAAAAAATGTAAAGAAGTGGGCCAGTTTAAAGAACCAACGTGCTCCAAGTAGCTGAAACTCAACTTCTTGACCGGCCTAATGGCTGACCGCACCGGCTCCACGAAGCTGCTTCGGTCAGTCGTTACGGTCGGCCAACTCACTGACCACTCTTATTAGGAGTGGTTTTAGAAACATTCCTAGTAAATGATATGTACTGCACACCAAGATCATAAATGGAGCCTTTAGAAAAATAAATGGAGTCGCAATGAGGTTGGTTTTGTGTCATTTCAATAAGTTTGGACCCCCAAATCAAATTTGTCAAGATTAGTACTATGTAGCATGAGATATGTATTCAATAATTCTACACGAAATTGCATAGAAAGTCTAACAAATTGATTCTTTCTTTCTTAATATGCTTGTCTTATTGCAATATTAGTATTAGTATTTGATTGGTTCTTAGCATCTTGCTTGTGTGAACAAGTTTCTTTTCTTGTTACTATGGTGATTCTTTCTAGGTAAAATACTTTAATGATGTTGATATTCGTTGCTTTTACTGACTACATGAATGAG
Organism: Plantago elongata; assembly: GCA_036897095.1. Taxonomy (NCBI): domain Eukaryota; kingdom Viridiplantae; phylum Streptophyta; class Magnoliopsida; order Lamiales; family Plantaginaceae; genus Plantago; species Plantago elongata. Next base: position 7,632 of record JAYMSP010005848.1, on the reverse strand, counting down.
CGTTGGGTTTTTTTACAATAAAAAAATCAAAATTAATATATTTACTTTTTGATTTTAAAATACTAAATTGATAAAATAGGTAATTCTAAAAGAGGCGCCGTCAAGGCAGTAAGTAGATCACCCGCCCTATTACCATATGGATATTTAACTTAGAAAATTTATAAATATTAATAAAAAAATTCAAATTTACCTTTTAAATATTTTTAATAAAAAACATTTTTTTAAAATTACCTATTTTTTATTTTAGTATTTTAAAATCTAACGGAATAAATCTAATATTATTTTAATTTTTTGCATGTTATCAGGCAGGGTGAAGCCCTGTCTGATCGAAGAAAAGCCCATGAGTATTACCTAAAATCTTTATGCTTTGATATCTAATTTTCTATTGTGCAATTGTTGAGGTTTTAGTATATATTATCTAGTTTTAAAAATGTATCATTTATTTTTTATGATTTTTAAATTTGCTATGTGCTTGTGTCTGTATATATTATATTGTCTAGCTTTTAAAATGTATCATCTACTTTTTATAATTTTTAAATTTGCTATGTGCTTGTGTTCACTGTATATATTATCTAGGTTTAACATACATTGTCTACTTTTAATGTTTTTACAATTTTTGGTGGAATTGTCTAATTTTTACATATCTTGTCTAGTTTTTATGTAAATAAACTTTTAACGTATATAATATAGTTTTTAACAATATTTGTCTACTTTTTCATGTTATATCATTCTCTTGTGCTGAACTGTCTAATTTTTAGAATGTATTGTCTAGTTTAAGTTGTTTATGTTATTCGTTGTTGATGTCTTACATTTTAGTTTAAATTGTCTATGTTTTAGCATAAATGGTTTAGATTTTAGTTTAAGTTGTATATGTTGTTTGTTGTTGCTGGTTTAGATTTTAGTTTAATTTGTCTATATTTTAGTAGAAATTGTTTAGATTTTAGTTTAAGTTGTCTATGTTTTAGGAGAAATGGTTTAGATTTTAGTTTAAGTTGTATATGTTTTAGTAAAATTGATTTAGATTTTAGTTTAAGTTGTCTAATGTTGTACGTTGTTGTTGGTTTAGTTTTTATAGAAATTGTCTATGATTTACTATAAATTTTCCAGTTTTTTATGTTTTAGTAGAATTTGTTTATGTTGAACATTGTTGCTGATTTTGTATAAATTGTTTATGTTTTACTATAAATTGTCTAGTTTGTTGCATTATTAATCTTTGATTCATTATTTGTTAGTTGAGTTTTTTTGGTATAATTGTCTATGTTTTATTATAAATTATTAGTTTTTTTTATGAATTATTTATGTTTTTTTGATGTTTTCGTTGTATGTATTATATTTTCGTAAAGAGGGTGGTTGAACAAGATTGGTCACAAAAATTGAGACGTTGAAGCACAAGTCAAGAGTGTGAAGAAAGCTATTTTGAAGATGTACTAATTATTTATTAAAAGACATGTATTTTTGTATGATGTATATTTTAATTTAATTTCTTTATGTAATGAAATTGAACTTCAAGTTTATTTTTTTAAATATTGATTTTGTTGGATAAATAGGTTAACTGTTGTTACTAATGTTTACACGGTAAACATATACAATTTCACGATAAACATAGACAATCTAATAATAAATTCAGATAATTTAGTGTAAAACGTCAACATATTTGGATTTTATCAATATCGATAAGATGACTATCTAAATTGGGGGGAGGGGAAATTTGCGGGTCGACCCGTTAATTTTTATAATGTTTAATTTTTAATTGTCTATTTTTATTTATTATAGGGGACATTGAACTTTTTAATAGGTAAGGAGGGACTCTCTTGCAGGATGGACTCTTTTTCCTATACGCAAATGAATTAAGATATCAACGGAGAATTAAGATATGAACAGCAGCAGACTACTATTCTTACGTTATGCACCAAGCTCACGAAAAACGTAGTCGAAAAACTCAATTTAAGTGTGAAAATAGGTTGTTCTAGATCAGACAATCTAAGGGCATGCAGCATTAGTACAGTTACCATTAGAGATAACTTCACCAAGTCAAATGCACATAAAAACTATTTTAATTTCAGGATCATATATGTAACATTCACAAGTATCAAAGGAAGCTAAGTTTCACATTAAGTAAACAGTGGAAGAGAACAGAATTAGCCCAGAGGGAAGACAAAGAAAAAGAAGAGAGCTCCGCTTATTTATGATCAAGTATCAATCATGAACAAGCACATCAGTCGACTTATATAAGAATAACGCTCAGTTAACATCCCTCCAACAAATAAAACAAAACTCTGTATACTGTCAACTTAATGATTCGGTTACAATTAACAAGTGACATAGAACATGTACTTCTTTAGCGAAATGAAGGGAGGTGCAAGAGCACAAGACTGAAAACCATCCATGTTGGCCCAATTTATGCTTAACCCACAATATTCTAATCTTGCCATCTTCATGAAATATCCACCACGCTAATGCGCTCTCCTTCTGGTAGAACCGACCAATTCGGTGACTGCACAGCTCGTAACCACCGAAAATCATCAACATTCACCCAATTCTCAGTCTCCTCCGCTAGCCTCGCCTCCTCTAAATCCCCCACAATTCCTTGATAATTCAAGCAATACGGCCCGAACCTAACTCCACTACAATCCTCTATTATTGGCCTACTCCTAACCCTGAGGTAAAAGTCACACTCCTTCGCCTCATGAATCCTTATCTGATGCGATGCCAACACAAACACGCACCTTTCCGCTCCTTCAATCAAAACAGAACCCATCACGGCCCCAACATAAACTTTACAGTCCACCAACTTATCCACAAATAATGCCCTCACGCACCCCTTCAATCTAACCTCACATTTTCTCAATCCCGACAATGTAAATTCTCCACTCTGTCCCTCCAACTCACTTCTGCTAAACTCATTCACCAATACTTCATTCTCTCTGTCCCTAAATCCCAAGCCTAACCTCTCCGGTCCAGTATACGTCTTCCTCTCCACTTTGCGAACAGGAGCTACCGGGGTGATGGCAGTGGATTTTGTTTTAGATTTAAAAGAGAATTTCTTTTTCGGGATAACGAGGGATGTGACTTCATCGAGGGAACGACGAAGGATATCGATGGAGGAGAGGCAAGAACGGACCTCGTAAGGAGGGAGGTAGTAGGAATTCTCTGCTATAAGCTTCTCAAGGGCGGAGAGTTGGAGGGAGATGGATTCAAGCTGAGGTTTATGAGAGGGGCCAGAGCCGGGATTTTGGCGGAGTTCGGAAAGGTGGGATTCAATGGACAGCTTGGATTCGGAGAAGTTAGAGAGGAAAGATTGAGTCGATTGGGATGGATCGGGCAGGGCTGAAGAGCTGGTGGTGGTAGTGCGGGAGTTGTGGCGGTTGGAGAGGCGCTCTAACATCGCCACCCGCTTCTGCTCCAGGGTCTTTGAGGAGGGATCGGCGGAGGACATGCCATCATCTTCCATAGCTAGTATCTGTATATAGAGATGGACTAGTGATTCATTGTTCGTTTCTCTGATTTATTCCTTTTTAGTAGGAAGAACTGAATATTATTTTCTAAAGGTTTTCCGTACATGTAACAAAATGGTAGAGAAACACAAAGCTTTACAACTGGCAACAGAATGAAATTCAAGATATAAAAGTAATCAGCTTATTACCTTTCAGGAACAGCAGCTGATTACCTTTCAGGAGCAGCAGCACTCTGGATTGATGGTCTACACAAGACCGAATCAGTCTAAGAAATTGCTCCAAGCCAGCTCCCAGCCCTAATTCCAAATACCAGGAGAGAGTCAGATTGGAGAAGAAGAAAAGTCTAGCTGCTTAGGGTTTCGGTTTGGGATCCCAGATTTTTGGTTTCATCTCCTCTGCTATTATTTTTTATTTTGAATTTTCTACGACAAAGCTCATAATTTCACGGGACAGTAAACTAGAATTTGATGGATTAAAAGTTTCATGTACGATTTGAATAAGGAAATGCTATAAACTAACATGATGAAAGTAATTAAGGCAGCCTTCAGTTGCTGGTACAAAGAACATACCGAATACAATTGAGCAGGAGTACATTGGTGAAGCTAAGTGTGCGTTGAAGCTGAGAATAATGGAACTAATACAACCTTACGTTTCTCATGTCTTGATAACAACCTTCAGTTGTCGTACAGCCAAAATGGAAGTCATAGATGAACCGGAAGTAAAGACAAAGGATTTCAGCCTATTCACTCCACAAAAGTCAACAATACTTCCTCAATATTTAGTAACGCTAATATTACTTCCGGTTAGAGCGCAAGTATAATTATCTTCAAATCTTCGGGACATACTTTGCACATAGTGCAAAGTCTGTGGGTTGGTTAGGATTAAACTTTCTTTTATTAAATGATCTCTTTTGAATTCAGATAAAGGATAAGAGGTTCTCATTGGCTTGTAATGTTCTACTTTGCCTGCAATTCCTCACAAATTGTTTCTATTAAGGGCCTTTTGTTATGAGATAAGTCCCAAGAGTTCAATACTGGTACATGCAATATTACCAGTGAGCAGAAAACTACATTTTCACATGGCAAAACAAAACAAAAAGGAAATGAAATAGCTTTTCTCCAAGTACATCTCAAGCTAAAACTGATGAAGCTCGCAACTGACTCTTATCTGAAAACTCTGTTATAGCTTTGATGTTTTACTACAGTATCAACTTATTATGTACTTGCATTATAAAATCATCTACCCTACACTTACTCTCACTCTATCTTAACACTAAAATCAGTGTTAACATTTTCAAAATCAATCACTTAATCTTACACAGTTACACACCCTATATAACAACCTTATAAAACCTATAAACTTTTAATTCTAAACAACTGACAATCCAATCCAAAAAACAACACTTGGACTAGAAAGCCACCCAAGACATATAACTAAAAACAGAACCTTAGCCAACAACTGACAATTCAATAACTAAACAAACTACACTAAACAGAGAACCATCAACCATTCAGAACTCAGTTCAATACAAGCAAGTAACAATCCAGTGACTTTAACACAATAAACAAGTAACAATCCAGTGACTTCAACACAATAAAAATGGAGACTCTATATTATTTACCACAATCCAGTGACTTTAACACAATAAACAAGTAACAATCCAGTGACTTTAACACAATAAAAATGGAGACTAAATTATTTACCACAATCCAGTGGAAACACAATAAACAAGTAACAATCCAGTCTCATTTACCACAATAAATAAAGCTAAGCCTAAAAGTTCAAATCTTGACCAAATAGAAATCAAGAAAATGTTTAAAAGAGTTTGGAAAGCTAACCAGAAGTGAGGTAATCTTCAGGTGCAATTGTCTTCCTATTTTTCCGGTCTCTAGCAACCAATGTTTGTGGAAGTACAATGAGGCTTAGAGGGATTACAGAAATCAGAATTGCAGCAGACCTTGAAACAAACAATGGGGAAACAGCAGAAGAAGAAATCAGATCGAAAAGAATAAGAAGAAAAAGAAGAAATCGACTTACCCAAATCGTTTTAGACTGGAGTAGAACAAGCAATCGCCATGGCTGGAGGTGAACAAGAAATCGCCATGGAAAAAAAGCCGATTGACGGATTTTGAGCGGAGAAAAGAAGAAAAGCGATTAAGTGTTCGGTAAGCGATTTGGAAAATAATGGCCTACCAATTTAAATCACTTCCCATACAACTCTTAAATTTCCGAGTCCACATGAGCTAACGATTGTACTGATTTTTGTTGATTATTATTGCATAACAAATCAAAGTAAAAATTTTATTCGTTGAAATCTAATATAAAAGTTAGTAAGATCGGAAAGTTTAAATGCCATCCGAATTATGAAAACCCCCACACCACCATTTTTCCATATATTATTTCTTTGCATCATACACCTTCGCACTTAATATTTGCACTATACATCTCACACAGTGATATTTGCACCATACACCATCGTCAACATGGTCCAATACATTAAGTTATGTAACTATTGCATCAATTGGTTCATCAATAGAATTGAACGAATCATACTCACCACTCATTATAATCACCAATTTCACTTTCTCCTACTTTCAACAGCCACTGAACCGACTCCCAAATAATCTCAGTCTCAATAGGTAATGCACAACTGTAATTGAATAATATAAAGTCAACATACTTGAAACTAAATGAATATAGAAATGAGGACAAACAACTAAGAATTAATACCAAATGTTGAAAAATACTTAGAGGCGCATGTTCTTTGTGAACTTTAATACACGACATGAACTCTAAATTTTTTTACATGTTGCTATAACGGGCGAGATCTGTCTCAAAATCCCCACCAAAGACAACCAATGGCCCCACCAAACGACTTTCTCGACTCTACATAATCGATTTCTCAAGTTGAAATTATACTATTTTAGATTATTTTTTCAAATAGTATTGTTTAACCTTTCATTATTGTTTACATATTCTTATTATCATATTTTTTTTGAGTTGGTTTGGATCTCTTTAAAATATGTTTTAAGTCATACTTATCACATTCTTAGAGTTTTTTTTTAAGCGACTAAAGGTGACTCGAACCCCCGACCTATTAGTTGGAGGTGAAGCGTCTTACTAACTGAGCAGCGCTCGTTGTCATCACATTCTTAGGGTTGAGCTTACATTTTAAATTGAGTTCCCGAATTAGATATCTAATTATTATAAGTTGTTTACCCTCTGAACCAAGTTCTTGAGTTAGAAGTATCCATTTTAAGAGTGTTTTATTATATAGTGTGATTTTGTTCATGTGTATAGATCCCATTTGTAGTGTTTGTTACCCCTCTAATGGAGTTCTGGAGTGAAATTATATGGTTAGTGCCGTTACAATTGGATGAGGTTTACTTTTTCAATAACGATTGTAAGTTTAAATTATTAGATTACTTACAAATAACCGTAGATTGAACTTCTAATTGAACTCCCAAATTGAGTTGATGAGATTTCTACACTTCTATTTTAACCGTTTGAATCAATTTTTCGAGTTGAAATTATATTATTTTTAGATTATTTTTCCAAATAGTATTGTTTAATCTTTCATCAGTGTTTACATGTTCTTATTATCATATTTTTTTGAGTTGGTTTGCTCTTCAAAAGTGGTTTTCATGTCAGACTTATCTCATTCTTAAAGTGGAATTAACATTTTGAATTGAGCTATCGAATTAAAAGTATCTAATTATTATAAATTTTTTACTCTTCGGACTGAGTTCTTGTGTTTGAAGTATCTATTTTAAGAGTGCTTTGTCATAATGTGCTTTTGTTTATGTGTATAGTCCCAAATTGTAGCGTCTGTTACCCCTCTAATGGAGTCCTGAAATGACATTATCATATTTTTTGTGTAGTTACCATAGAGTGAGGTTTACTTCTTCAAAAATGATCTCAAGTTTAAAAATTATTAGATTACTTACAAATTAGTGTAGATCGCACTACTAATTGAACTCCCAAATTGCATTGATCATATTACTACACTTCTTTTTCGACCCTTTGAATTAATTTCTCCAGTTCGAATTATGCTAAATGTAGATTGTTTTTTCAAATACTATTGTTTAACCTTTCATCAATTTTTATATGTTGTTATTATCATATTTTTTTGAGTTGGTTTACTCTTCAAAATAAATTTTCTGAGTTCAGACTTTTC
>JAYMSP010005847.1:0-12791 GCA_036897095.1 Plantago elongata | reverse complement strand
TGTGGGTGTAGCGGCCCCCCCCCCCCCCCTATTTGATGTCGTGTTAGACTTTGTTTTCTTAAGTGAAGTGTCTGCACATGGGATAAGTTGTATTTGGCTCATTTATTGTTTAGTGCCTGGAACTTAATTCTTAACCTGGTGCATATTAACTAAATTGTGAAAGTACATGCGTCCTTTTCGCAATATTTCTTAATTACTATGTTTTCATGTAGTTACATCTTTGATTGATATAGGGTTCTTATTTTACTTGAAAGATGTTCAAACTAATTTGCTGGTGTTGACTGTTTACAGGATGACATGCCGAAGCCTGGTCAACCTCCACGTGTTGGTGGAGCACCTCCTCCTGCTGCCCGCACTTAATCCTTTGTCTAGGGCAAATCCTGCTAGCTCTCTTTTTGTGTTAAACAATGTTTCATTTGTCAGTAATTTGGAAGATATCAATCGTTTTGACTTTTGACCATTGGCTTTAGCCTCTGTAGACTTCATGATTATCTGCAACAAAGATTTTGAAATTAAATTGTTTGTTCGCTGCTTTTATTTTTGGGCCTGTAGATGTTGTTGATGGATAATACAAACTATCAAAATTGATTGATTGATTTATCATAAGATAGGTTATACATTAGTTTGTTGAAGTCAAATGCCTATATTTATGGAAGCCGGGGTTACTTTCACTTTAAGGTGCTCTAAACTATGATCTGAGCTGATGAAGTCGAGTGAAAATGTGTGTTAGGTCTGCAGATATTTTAGGGCCTGTAGATGACTTTGGAGGCTTTAGACTCAAGTACTCGTGATTATGTGCAAGTGCAACAAAGTTTTAAAAATAAGTTGTCCCCTGCAGGTGTTTTAGGGCTTGTAGATGATTTTCATGGTTAACGAAAGCTATCAAAATTGATTGATTGGTGTATCGTAGGATATAGACTGTACCTGAGTTTGAGGAAGCCAAAAAGCTCTACATATTTATTGAAACACAGACGACCTTAGTTTGAGGAAACCAAAGCCCTACATATATATTGAAACATGACTTACTTTCAACTTGATGTGCTCTTCAGTTTAATCCGAACTGAAGAAGTTTGAGAACACAGGTCTGTACCTGAGTTTGATGAAACAAACCCTACATATTTATTGAAACGTGAGTTACTTTCAACTCGAGGTTCTATGTAGTTTGATCTGAACAGATGGAAGTTCTGAGAACACAGGTGGATAAGGCACTGTTCTACAACTTCAGTTCCATTCAGTTCTGCTGTTATGTTTTACTTCAGTTCTACAGAGCCTAAGTGGTAGTGCATTACGATTCAAAAAGGGATGGTAAATATGCGTTAACATTTAACAGTATGCCTGTGAGAGTGTGACTGTTAATGACTGACTAGTAAATGGACTATATTGTATAAAATTTAAGGAATACACAATTTAAAATGTCAAAGAGGACATAACAATCCGTTAAACATGTTTGCTTAGTTCAAATATATATGGTACATTTATGATCTATAGAAATCACCCTTCTTGGTGAAGTCCTTTCAGCATTCCAGAATCCATCCTCCACCTTCGAAAAAAAGTAATAGAACAAGATTGGCAACTAAAGCGAGGAGAAGAGAGGGGTGCCAGGCAAGGTAACTCCAGCATCAACAATAAAATTGTTGCCTGTCACATACTCTGAAGAATCATGGATCAAGTATCGCACAACTGATGTCAATGCAGGATCCGCTGTACCATAGGTTCTCAAAGGGACTGTTTTAGAAGCCACAGTATTGAGCCAGGGTTTTTCCACGAGACCTTGGGTTATTTCAGATTTAAAAAGTCCTGGAGATATAGAATTTACTCTTATCTTGTCCGCCCCTAATTCCTGGGCCATCACCTGTGTACAGTGTAATCTGAAGTATGAGTAGCCATTTTCAGTGAAGTAGGTGATGTGACAGTAACATAGAGAATATTGCATGTAAATTTCAATGTCCACCTATACTCGAATATTGGCCTAGTATCTAATATTGCACAAATATAAAATGAAGCATATCTGCACAAATAATAGTCAACCAACGAAGCCTTTACAACATTGGCTCAGCAAACAAAGGGCACAAATACAACAGCTCAAATTATTATTCAAGTGACAACAAAAAAAAGCAATCGGTGGTGACACCACACAGTACGAAGCATTAAATTCATGTTTAAGGACAGAAATAAAGTTAAAAAAGACTGCTAAAAATCTAGAGAATACCAGTGATTAGAGAGTTCAATTTTTAGTTTATGAACAAGTAACTTGTATAGCTTTATTGTTTCTTCAATCGGAAATCAAACATATGACTTGAACTGTTTTTGGAATTGGCTTACACCCTGTCTGTATTATCGAACCCAACTTCCAACATTCAAATCAATTCAATATCCTTGTTGGGGAGTTTAGGTGTTTATGCTACTACCTAATATCCTCTTTAAAACCCAAAGACAACAGATCCTTTGACATGATTGTTAGAGATATATATCAAGGAAATCTATTTAGACGAGAAGAAAATGCGCCCCCACATTGTTCATTGAAGAGAATGTGAGATATACATATCACATAATGTAGCGACACCAATAAAATCAGAATTAACAAGATAGATGTACTTAGAAGTGGTTGCCATACAAGTTATCTCTACTAACCTAGTAATCCCATATAATTTAGAGTTGAAAAATTATTTACCCTATACTTTAAGAGGCATATATAGGGTAAAATAGTTGTTTAACTCCAAACCTATCTGGCATAACTAGGTTAAGAAAGGTAACTTGCATGACAGCCACTTCTAAATAAATTTATCTTGTTAAATCTCTGGCTTTCCTTACCAGATGAAAACAGTAACCAGTGTGTTATGAAAAAATTCCCACTGGTCCAATAGCAGACAACGAGAAGTCGATGAAAAGGAGCATTGAGTTAATATGTTAAATAGCAATGTCAAATGGATTGTTTGAACTTACCTTTGTTATTGAGTTCACAGCAGTCTTAGAAGCAACATAAACAAGACCTCCAGGTAACTGCCCGCGATTAAGACCAGCAATAGATGCTATGTTTATAACCGAGCCACCCAATTTAGCATCACACATGCGCATACAGACATACTTTGACACCAACCAGGTTCCAGTTAGATTTGTTTTTATGTTGTGGTCCCAATCCTCCTCAGTCAAATCCAATGGTGTGTGCACACTTCCTGCAAGGAAATTGCATTACACGGTATCCATGTCCATTGTCCAGGATGGTTTATGGGCAGTTATATATTCTATCCAATCCATAAAGTTTGCTGTAACATTTATACTCAAATGTCACATGTTTTGAAGAGAGGCAAGAGTTTTCCAAATGATACCAATCCGACAAATTAGGATAAAGAATGAATATCAAAATGCAAATCAACACGAGCTTAACAATGACTTCAGTTGGACAAGGAAACTTATAGAAGTATGGTCACAAACGTCTGTTTTGGAGTGCGTCTAATCTCAAATCTTCCAGTCTTAACATCTGAACACTAAGGAATCATTTGTAAAGCAACTTGATCTTAAGTTGAGAAAAAAAAGTCAAGAAGCTTCTACATAAACCGGTAAATCAACTAACATAAAGTAGCATGATAAACCATGTTTGCTGGTTCGATCGTACAGTACTTATCCAAAATCGAAGTCGCAATGCAAGTGAGTGAATAAGAACAAAATTTTATAGCCAGCTATTAATAATTAGTGCTAAGTACTAGCTAACATGATGGAGTATTATGCCAATATGTATTTAATCTAGCCAGTGTGAGGTTATGAACCAGCAACATTTCCCCATTCTAAAAGCTCCAATTGCGACTATTCTTCTTGCATCCATCTTGCTGACTGGGATGAATTCCAACCAGCTGAAAATGATTAGGTGCAGACATAGAGGCTTTTGTGGAACTAGGACTGATTAGGCAGAACTTCATAAGGTCACTAACCATTTTAACATAGTTCAAAATTCCAAGATCAGTTTAGCAGGTTGGCAAATTCCACCAACTCCAGAAAGAAAAAAAAAGGGAAATATTGCAACTAATCTAGAACGTACATACTACTCCAGCTCCAGCCTCTAATCTAGAACGTATATACTGCTCTAGCTCCAGCCTTCACATTGAGTTTCTTCAAGTTTTTCAACCCGATAAGCTCGATGATATTATTTTTAATGATAAACACGTTATTGTAAATGCCGGTAGCTTATAAGCTAGCTGAAAACACTATATATGTATATAACAATTTAGCTAGCTTATCGGCTAATAAAATTACTAAACAACTTCCTAAAAATCAACTAGCTCATCGTTATCGGAAATAAAATCGATGCAAGCAGAAAAAGCAAAATGAATGAGTAGAACAGAAACGAAAGAAAAAGCAACCACCTCTAACACCAGCATTGTTGATGAGAGCATCGATCCTCCCAAAAGCAGTCCAAGCCTGATTGACAGAAGCCTCGATTGCAGGTCCATTGGCAGCAACGTCGAGCTGAATTGCGACTGCGATCGGTTGATCTGAAGTAGCGTTGATCTGATCGCAGAGAGATTTGAGGCGATCAATTCGGCGAGCAGCGGCTAGGATTTTGCAACCTGCTCTAGCCAAGTCTAAGCAGAAGTCTCGGCCTATGCCGGAAGAGGCGCCGGTGACCATCACAACCTTGCCTTTCAGGTCTGCCCATGGCTCTAGGCTGTCACTCACCGTAGTTTGCACTTGCCTTGAAGAAGAAGAAGACGACGACATTGTTTGTGGAGTCAATTATTCGTCAATGATTATCCATATTTAACAATTGAGTCATTTTTCACAATCCCAAATACAGACAAGGCAACAACCATTAATATTATTATTACTGCTGCTGCTGCTACATTTATAAAACGTTTGCCTTCATAACATAAGATTTTATTACTAAATATATTAGAGTCGTTCATGGTTCGCATTAATCGATAGTAGGTCGATATTGAAGCATGGATCCGACCCGGACCTAGACTTTTAGGCCGGTTATGTCTACGGCTCTCCGTCCATTTCCATTTCTCAGTCCATCTCCCCGTCCATTTCCATTTAATCTCTCCGTCCATTTCATCTACGTCCGCCCACCCATCGACCACCATCGCCGGCTCGCCTCCTCATTTCGACGGCCGACGCTTAGCTCCTCGCCTCCTCAGTCCTCAATTCGACCACCGTCATACCCACCGCCTCCCCCTCCATACCCACCACCTCCGCCGCCAGATCCGCGAGTAGATCTGCGCCACCGCCATCCCTTAAAAATATATCTCACCGTCACCGCCTTCCCCTCCCTCACCGCCCTCACAGCCACCGCCTCCCCCTCACTCACCAAATTAGTCGGTTTTCGCCACCGCCTCCCCCTCCCTCACCAAATCAGTCGGCTACATCACCGCTTCCACTCTAGCTGCCGCCATACCGCCACCGGAATTAGGCTGTACCCACTACCAATCAACCATCGGAGAACGGCTCAATCGACTTTCGGCTCAATTTGGGACCAATCGGCCGCCTTAAGTCATTATCCCCTCCCTATGCGGCTGCAACTTAATTAGACCAATCGACTTTCGGCGGCTCAAATTGAGCATTAGCGAGGATGAATAGCGGGCTGAGAATGGGCTATGCGCCTCGGTTATATTAGCTCGATGAAGGTGTTGATTTCTTCTGCACTTGTCCATAAGCAAGTAGAGAGTGTATGATTTATCTGTGTATGATTTGAATTTGAGTCTGTGATTTGATTGGATGAACAGTTGCCTATTCAGGCAAAATGAATGCACAATAGAAACATCCAAATGATTCTAATTCCAATTCCATTTCAAACACAATTAACCAAAATATATTTTGCATCTGATGTCAAAGTACCCGTTACTTTGTTTGATTTCAGGAATACAAAAGTGAACCGAATTTTCATTTTTTAAAATCCTGCAATGGCGGATCTATGTCGGGATTTCCATTGGCCCAAGCCCACCCAAAATTTCACAATATAATTACCTAGTATACATTAGTTTTAAGGGTGACGTAAAAGTTATTAGTTTTTTTTTCCTAAATTAACTGCATGTTGTATTAAAAACAAGTTATTACTTTTTTGAATTATTAATTAATATGAAATATAGCATACAATTACAATTGTTGAACAAGACGAATTTATCAATCGATTCTAGATGAAATCACCACCAATCTCTACTCAGAGAATATAATTACCCATCTCGGGAAATCGAACCCGTGACCTCATGGTTACGGGGTGTCTCAGCTTGTCAATCTCTACTCAGAGAATATAATCACCCATTTCGAGGAATCGAACCCGTGACCACATGGTTACGGGGTGTCTCAGCTTGCCACTCGGCTACAAACGCTTTGACAAAAAACAACAAGTTATTACTAATACGATAATAATGTTTTATTAAAAATCTTGCTACTTTTCATAAATAAAATTGTATTTCGTTTAAAACATAAATATTTTAGCAAGCAAGTCTCCTGGTAGACGGTATCTAGATAATTTATTTAGAGGCGGACCTATATTCTTATGAAAATCACCGATGTTAATTATCAAAAAATACCCGTGTTCTCAACATTAGAGTGTTTTCATATTACAACAAGATTTATTTCATTAGCAACCTGAATATTTTAATTACAAATATGATGATTTTAATGATAACATGTGTCTTTCTAGATAGAGACCTCACCAGACTTTGTGTAAATAATTTAATTAGATGTATATCGAATTTTCTCATTTCAAATTAAGTATTAAGAGACGATTTTAGATAATAACTCACATAGTTCAATTAATATTTTATCATTATAATTTGAAATTAATTCATAGTTAAAGTTGAATTTTGAGGGTGAAGGAAGTAGTGTATTCTCTAGCGATTTTCTGTATCCGCCCTTGCTTCAAGGCAATGATATCAGTGATGAGGGATATGTGGCATCAAAGGCGGCTCATGTGGCCTGTCAAAGCATTGTTGGATTCGGATTGAACGATTAGTTTTTATATAGAAAATTGTAGAGTAAGCATATTCATGATTAATGATTAGGGAAGTTCAAACATCATATTTCTAATATTAAGCAATATATAATAATTATAATTATCAAATACTCTTACTTACCAGTCCATTTAACTCAACATTGTACTAAAACGTAGCCTTACGACTACACTTGCAAATGCGGTTAATATTTTTTTTTATTTATATATATATAATATAAGTATCCTTGTTAGTATACTAATAATCTACATTCATTGCATCTTTATGAGAGGGTTTTTTTTGGGATGCAACGAGAGATTATTTTCATAAAATTAATGTTGAGATCTAACCGTGAACGGTTTCAGTCGATTAAAGTGCATATAAAGCCATGTGTGATACTCCAATATTATTCCTTCTCTACCACATATAGTCGATAATAATGATGTCTTTCATCTATAGTTTTTGCCTGTATGATTTCAACTTTTCAAATCTATGAGATATTTGTTCTAGTTAGTTATCAAACGGATAGCCGTTCGTAATTTTATGCCTAATTCGAGTGATAACCAATAATATATTGTTGCCACCGAATTGTACAAGTATACCAAGTATCACAAATCGTAGCTAGTAAAAATCCTGTCTCGTTATCGCACAAAATGGTTGGTGGGTGAAATTTAATATGGGAATTCGATATCTATTTCAAGCGGAATCAGAATTTTTGTGATAAAATTATTCGGGATCAGAATTTTTTCAATATCTCATTTCAAACGCCCACCCCTAATATAGTTGGTTCGAGGCGAACATCCACGGGTTGGGGTTTGTAAGTCACCATTGTACAGTACACCGTAATTTATATTTAAGTGAGTGTTTATAAGGATGTTCATTTATTAATTTTAATAATTGTATGTTATTATTTTGTTTTAAACCATTCAATACCTAACTAACAATACTTTACAATGACAATCTATATAATGAATCTTGTGAATTATACTACTAATTAGTAATTAAACTATGTTGTAAAAAAGGTTTATTATACATTAAATAAATTATCAAACGCTTCACATTTAGTTTTTATTTAGTGTTATTATTGATTTGTGTGGTATAATTGCGACGTATCGGACTAAGGACATATGAAGTAGTGCTGAAATATGAGAATAAAACGATCCGTCAGTTGTAAAGTTTCTGCGATTAAAAAGCAGTATGCACAAAAGCCAGGACACATCCCGCTCACGTGCACATGCTTGGGGTTGCAATGATAAACAGAGCGAATTTGAATTGGATACAAAACTCCATAAATTTTTTAGTTGAAATTGAATTTTCTTCATCACACGATTGTGGTATGTTGCTTTTCATCAACAAAACTTAGCCCGACTTGTATAATATTCCAAGTTTTTCAAGTTGGCTTGATTCTGGCTATGGCTTTTGTTTTGGATCAGCTCATATCTGATTGCTTTCTAGTGGTATCATAGACTTCTTCGGATTATGCGAATTGCCTTTTCTTTTTAAGCATGGGTTTCGGCTACGACAAGTAATACTAGAAGAAAGCACCAATGACCACTCATATGGACTACGACTCGAATTAGTAGAAGAGAGCGAAGAGCTAACTAATTACTTCAACCCATCTGTAGGGGGGTACTCCACTAAAGTGAACCGCGACGGGAGCTCCTTTTCCTTTTCATTTATCACAACTCCATTTAATGGAAACTTAAATTAAATTCAGATTGAATTGTCCAAATCTCAATTATACTTTTGTATATAAAAGTTACATACAAACTTAAATTCGAATTGAAACAAATCAATCTGAACTATATATTAAACAATTATAAGTTAGTCTAGTCTAAGTACTCATAATTATACGAACAAAGAAGACTTAAGACTACCTGCATTGGTGACGGCTATGTGACGCGTCACTGGCCGTCTGACGGGATACGTGACGAGATTTTGTTGCATTGGTGATGCGTCACGGAGCCGTGACTTCGACTTAAATTTTATTTCTTTTTAATCATATTTAATGTATTATAAGATTGTTTAGAAAATTGAAATTAATAGTTTGCATTTTTATAACGATTTTATAATTTTAAGTTTTGTTAAGAGAGGAAAATGAGTTCAAGAATGGATGATCTGAACTTAGTCAAGAGTGGTCTGTATATGTAGATATCGAAAAAATAAAGTTGTCGGTGATTTTTATTTCTTTTTTTCTTTTTATATTTCGAGTTATACGCATTTTAAATTGGACAAAACTAAAACTAAAACATAAACAACAAGCATTGCGACAAGTGGCAGTAGCCGATTGGATGTTGTCAACTAGAGAAGGGCCTAAATTGTCAAGAAATTTTAAAATTATCGATATTGTTAATCAAAACTCTCATGCTCTCAATATTGAAGTTTTCTTATATGATAACAAGAGTTATTTCATTAACAATATATAGACGTTTGAATTGATAACATATGTGGTTTTATTGGTATTTTTGATCATGTCTAGATACAAACCGTCCCTTGTGAGATTTTGTGACTTGCTATATATAGTATCATTTTTTAACACATTAATGTTTCGAATTCAAACTAGATCACACATGTACTTAAAGTTGATCAAGGAACCTATAACATTTCCAAGACAATCACCAACCTATTATTGAAAGGTAATTGAATTGAATTCTCTAGTAGTTTGATAATCGATCGTTGATTGGAAGCATTTTCTACATACTTTTCACCGATTGGATTCATATTTTCAATTTCTACCTACTGTTTGTTACAAGGTTGGGTAAAATTTGTATCAACTATTGATTTTTGATATTTAGTTTAATTTATAATTATGTTATATTTATGTTCGTGTATAATATTGATTATGTTTATGCAAGTTATGAGAAGCTAAACACATAATTATGGGATGGTGACAGATTCAATGCAAGTTAACTAGGGTTCATGCATTTCAATATACACAAATTGCAATTACTTTGTACCATTTTAATTAAATGCGTATGTAGTTATATGTTTGATTATTACTACACCAAAATCACCAATGGACCAAGCAACTGTTCTTTTACCTCCAAAACGTCTTGTGATTGATGAATCAATTAGTTTGTTGCAACATACATTGCATTAGCTTGTTAATTGTAGCTCAATGAACTTGATGCCTTTACCAATATTGTTTGTTGTACATAACAATTAAATTTAGTTCGTGGCATAGTTCTCGTATCGTGATTGCTACAAGGTTGCTGACTAGAGCGTTAGAGTTGTGTAATAATCGTTTTAACGCGTTTTAGTGATAACTAGAGTAAACCGTCAACATTATTATTGCATAATTCCTGCTAGCAAGCTTGTCTTTTGTCACCACATCATAATTCCCTCCCACATATTAATTTTATAAGTTAATCTAAGTTACCAAATTATGCCACTAGACACAATACCTAATTACAAGTATATATAGATACGGGGGCACGGGAGCATGTGAACTGAGTCATACATGATCCGCTCACGGATATGAAAAAGTCGTATCCGTTATAAAATT
Organism: Plantago elongata; assembly: GCA_036897095.1. Taxonomy (NCBI): domain Eukaryota; kingdom Viridiplantae; phylum Streptophyta; class Magnoliopsida; order Lamiales; family Plantaginaceae; genus Plantago; species Plantago elongata. Next base: position 2,360 of record JAYMSP010005847.1, on the reverse strand, counting down.
CGTGAGAAATAATTCACTTTTCTTAATTTATAAAATTTAACTTTTGTTGATTTTTTTAACACCCGTCTCACTATAAATTAAATTTAAATCACAATAAAAATTATCTAGAAACGAATCTGTATATAGTTTTATATAGAGATGCACATGTATTTAAAAAAATTATTAATTTAATTTAGCAAAACACCTATATTCTCAATATTAGAGATTTTTAATATATGTTACAACAAGATTTATTTCATAATAACATAGACGTATTAATTAATAGTGTGAGTGATTTTATTGGAAACATTTGTCGTTTCTAGATAGAGACCATCTCTTATTAGACTTTGTGAAAATTGAAATGTCATTAGATAACAATTCTCAATTTCTTAAAGTAATGCACTAGGTACTTTTATTATATAACTTCCTCCGCTCCATGCATTTTATTTTAATTTTTTTGGGTCTGGCAGTCTTTAATTAACTTTTAACTACAAATTAATTTCAAATTGTAAATGTAATATTATTTAATTAATTTTCAATATGAAAAGAAGCATGGATTAGACTAAAAATCGAAGATAACGCAACATAGTAGTAGACAAATTAAACGAAGAGGAAAGAAAGGAAATAAAAGAAAAAGAAAGAAGAGATGATGTGTCCTAATTAAATCTTGCTGAAAATAAGATTTGACGGTTAAAAAGATCATATATAATCAATAGGGTAATTCAAAGTAGTGATATGACATAATAGGAGAGCATGGAAAAATTCAATTTTGCTAAAGTTTTCGCTCAAGTTAATAACTTTACAATAGAAAATCACTTTGAAAGCATTAAAACGCCAACTCTCGGTCAAATAATGCGTGTAATGAACGCTTGTGTGTAATGAACGCATTCAAAGAAAATCACTTTATCATGGCTTAGCAGCATCTCTCTACTATGGTAGATTTTACGTTTTAATGTGTATTTGTTGCTTTCATCTTCTTTGGCATTTTTTTTTTTTGCCATTAACCATGGCCACGAGGCGATCGATTGTGGATTCTTTGGAGAAATCAGGTGGACCTATTTGTGAATCTCGCATTGCGGAGTTTGAGGATGTATTGATTGAGGATTTTAACAAATTTTTAAGGATTTAAAATACCATATGAATATTTTAGTTTTGTTGTACGCATTCTTTCTCAAATAATATATTCAGATTTACAAGTGAAACCTAGTACAAGTTTACACACCAAAACTGATAAAGCCCCCAAAGATATGGATTAGTATAGCAATCAAAGGTAAGTAAAAAAGCGCGATGTTGTCCCTCGCTCCTAGATTGATGTACTTACCAAATACTACATAATGCGGCATATCATATGTGTCAAGTTACTCATATAACGCACTCAAATATTGCCGGGAGAGTAACAATACCACCTGCAAAAGCAACAAGGGCCATAAATGTTTTGAAGAGACCGGAATGTCGCCAGACAAACTCACACAAAACACCATCACTGCCGACATTATAATCGCAACAACCAATATAATAGTGCTAAGTTGTTGTTTATGTTTATCTGTCTTATTCCCTAATTCAAGTGATTATATTCTTCTAAGTAAATTTGACAGATCCAATGCTCTCAAGCCCATATATTTCCTTTTTCTAAGTTTGGTATAACTATTGCACTCGGGTCCACTTCTCCTTTTTATCGCCTTGTCGACCAAGTCGATTTGATATGGGCCGTTATATTAAATGATATAAACCAAAACATCATTACCTTCACGCGTTCTTGATAATTAAGTATCGTTGCTATCAACAGTGGATAAAAAAGAGGATGTAGCTACATAATCATAAATCTCGTATGGTAGTTGCTCCAAGGTTCTAATTATATTCTTGAAAGCAACAAACACACACTTAGCAAAATCTCTCTACAAGAGGGATTTTACGTTTTAGTGTGAGTTTGTTACTTTCGTCTTCTTTGGCATTTTCCTTCGCCATTAACCATGGCTACGAGGCGATCGATTGTGAATCCTTTGGAGAAATCAGGTGGAACGATTTGTGAATCTCGCATTGTGGAGTTTGGGGATGTGTTGATTGAGGATTTTGGGGATCAAGGAGTTATGGAGGATGGTGAATTTGTGGAGGATCAAGATGAGGATAATGCTAGGTTTCCTTTAGATGATTGGCGTAACTGGTATAGGAGGATAGGGGAACTTGTCTTGAGAAAACAAACAAAAGAAATGAAATTGAGAACGAGTTAGTAAACAGTTTAATGTTCGTCATCTGATTCTGATGGTGCTGGTTCCAGTGTTCTCACTCGGATGGCTGGTTCGACTATGTCTGTACCTGTGAGCCATGCCGAGAAGCCTAAGAAGTTCACTGGTTTGCACTTTAAGAGGTGGCAACAGAAGATG
>JAYMSP010005846.1:0-12793 GCA_036897095.1 Plantago elongata | reverse complement strand
GTATAGAAACTATGCTCTGCTAACTGTTGCTAAAGTCTCTGTATAAATAAGAGTTCATTTAGTTCCATCTGTTCTTCTTTAATAATGAATTCTAATAAGTATTTGTATAATAAATAATATAATAACTAGTAAATAAAAAAATAACAAACAGCTCCATTTTATGAATAAGAACACCTGAAATACCTGCTTATTCGACCATGCTGTTAAATGCCTTAACTAAGAAAGAGGAAACGCAATGATTACCAAACACTTAATTAAATCTTAGCTCATTTGATAGAGTTATAGACTACTAGAGTAGTTGTTGTCTAACCAAAATGAGTTAACAGTACCGAGCACTAAAGTTTATAAAAATCCATATTGACACCTAATTTCTATTTACGTAACAAATATAGTAGAATTTATTATATTAGGGTGAGCATTGTTATAATACCTGCCAGAACACCGTATACTTCTAGAAAAAGTTACTAGAGGTTATCTAGTATCCCTACCTTACAAACTTATAAAAGTAATTCTCGTGCCTATAAGATGTAGTTATAGAACCTCTTGCATTGTATAAGTCTCTGATTTGTATGATAAAGGAAGAGGGAATTATAAGTGACTCATCATATATCATATAAGTATAATAACAAAGTATCCAAACTTTAAAATAGAAATAATAACTATGAGCGCACTAATTCTAGAAAAATGTAGGTGAAACCGCCCTCTCTTTTAAACATAAAATACTCGAGTATATAAAGCACTATGTTCTATAATATATGGATCTATGGTAAGTATACATTTCTATGGCTTAATAAAGACTTTATAAATTCTTATTAAAAATGTGTTTAAACTAGAGTACTCGCCTTTTGTGCTAGGAGTTCTTACCCTCTTCTAATTTAGAATCACTTTATTCGAGAAGGTTTATACTACTGCAATTTATTTATAATACTTAAGAATTTATTTTATATAATAGGATATAGTGGCGCGGACAATCTTTTGCCTCTAGTACTATGGAAATAGTTAGTACTTAGTAAGCCGTTATTTGCTCAAGTTACTAAAAGCTATTCTAATACTCTTTAAGAAAGGGCTAGTGTAAAGTCTCTTATAAATTATTCTACAGACAATAAATTTTTATCTAATACTTAGTTTTATGGAAAGGAATATGCTACTATATAGCCAAGAGCGCTTATGCACCTTCCCCTTTTATTTATTATTATAGAGATATATCGCCCCTTATTAATGTATATTATGTAACACTATAGAAGAAAGGCTTTCTTAAAAAAAAATAATTATTAAATGCCTACAGGTTATAAAGGAAAGGAGTACACTCTTTCTATTACTTAAGTTTTAGAGTTATCCTATTTTATAGACAAGTACTCTCTTAATAAATATGAAAGATGTTTTATAGAGAGCTGGCATTTTACCCCTTCAGACTTGTTATACACTAACTTACATTTATTAAAGACGAGTCTTCTCCTTTGGTATACATCGTGGAGTTGTTTCCTATTACCATTAACAATTAGGTAACATATATCTAGTAACTAGTAGCATAGTGTTAGAAATCATTTCTATTAGTACTTAAATATTCTAGTGAAAGAAAAAGAAGAAGAGATATTTCTATATTTAAGAAAGAATCGCACTTTAAGTATGTAATGTAAATTAGCAAGGAGTCTATACTATTTATGATAAATTAATGAATACTTAGTAACTGTGCATTCGCTTACACTACTATAAACAGGGCATAGTTTAGTTAAGAAGTTTGTAGTAAGCTCTTTATATAAGTCCGTTTAGTATATACATTATTTATTTATACACCTATAAAGAAAAGTTAGTATAATAAACCCTTAAACCTACACTTATTCCTTTATATTATAGTAAATATATTTTCCTCTTACTTATACGCTATTATAAATTAATATATTATCTAACCATGTAAAATCTCTTGACAAATAACTAACACTTAAAGATAGAGAGGATACTTCTCTAAGTACTCTGATATTTTTTTACAAATAAAGGGTACTTTAAATAATGTAGTAAGAAATTATAGTTCTATCCCATATTATCTATACAAAGTAATTAAAGGCGCTATTATGCACAAGGTGTATCCTTATATATAGTATAAAAAAAGTATCTTAGTCATACAACGTGCTCTTCTAATACTAAAGTCACTTACTCCACAAATAAATATATACTTGATATAAAGCATTCTATGTTTATTAAATCTCAAGTAGTATCTTGTAATCCAAGCCATTTTATAACAATTGTTAAGGAAGAGAATGTGTATTTATTATGCACCCAAAAGTATGCTATAGATAAGTGCGAAGGTCAAGATTTAGGGAATTACTAAGGGAGCACTTATACTTTAAAAAATGCAAGTACTAGTTACTTAAGATGCTTTTTATTTAGATAAAGACCTTCAAAAAGGGTTATCTCTTATTATATTATTTATAAGCATATACTTTCGTAAACTTAATTATTATTTATAAAAGTGTAAGGGTAAATACTTAAAACTCTATTTTCTGTAGTATTTTTATCTTACTTCCCTACGATAAATATTGTAAAAGTATGTAAAGTTTTAATTAAGTCTTCCTATAAATTGATTATTGCTTCTTGTTGAAAGTACGCTATATATTTCTTATTTTGCTTAGGGGTTCTTTCTAAATTATTATGGGAATAACGCCCCTATACTAGACTAATACATAATTCTTTACTAAGTGTGTTTTAGTAAAATGAACGTATACTAAGTTACAATTAAAATATAAATAATTCTAAAGTATAGAGGAAGTAACTCTACCTTAATTTTATGATAGATAAGGTGTATTGCATATTTATATTCCCACTCTTAAGAAGAGGAAAGGGCTCAATAATAACTTGTTACTTTAACTCTTTCTACTTTTAAAGAGCACTTACATTAAATTAATTACAAAAGGGGAGACTCCTCTTCTTCTAATATACTTTGTATTACTTAAAAGAAAGTACTATTTTTTACTACAAGATATAATATAGAGTCACTTAACCTTAAAAGAGAGTAATAAAGTAATTCTAGATATATTTATATATTATAATACTAAAAAGAAGCGCATAATTACTTGTACAAAAGTATTTACATAAAGCACATAAAAGCACTAGTACTTTACTAACAAACAAAGTCTAACTCTAAGTTAAGGTAGTTTACTAAACCATAATAACTAAAATAGCACAAGCATTTAAAGTAGTAGGACTTAACTATATTTACCCTTAAGTCTTTAGCATTAAAATTATTTAAATTAAACTGGCTACTTTAGTAAGATACTTCTTTTATATATTATTAGGGATAGAAGAATCACCTCTAACCCTTAGCGTTAGGTATTTCAAGATATTTAACTTAACATTTTAAATAAATAATACTTCTTATATTTTATATATCTATAATAAGAAGTCATATAAGATGTTACTACCTATGATAGAGATACCATGCCAAATACTGTCTTACTATAAAGTTACCAGACTCTACTAAAACTTTATTAAAGTATAATTAATTGTTAAATATAGCAGTACATAGAGTAACCCTTTTCTAGAGTATTCAGATATTTATAGTCCCATAATATTTTACAAAAAAATTTATTAAGTAGTATACAAAATCTATAGTAGTATAATCGAGAAGCAACTCTTTAGTAATACATAAATAATTTTTAAGCAACGCCCCTCACTTTATAGAGGTAAGAGAAATCTATTATGTATAATTAGTTAAGGTACTAGATATTTGAACTAGTGTGTAGAGATATAAGTACTCTTTGTGTTAATATAAATCTAATCTCTTTATAAAGTGAGTGACAGTATGTAAAGTCTTGAGCATACTTTTCATTACGTAAGTATTAAGTACTATCTTTCTTACTTACAAAATACATTTTTGTCTAAAGGCTCTTAATTATTAAAGTATTCTAGAGGAACTAATCACTTAATAAGGAACCATCGTCTTGTAGTAAATAATTATGAAAGATAAGAGAAAATTCCTCCTTACCAAGAGTAATATTTCCAAAGTATTATTAAAGAGGTCTACTAATATCTTCTACCAAAAATAATAGTTTATTAATATAAAAAGATTTCATGTAGACACCTATTTATACTTATGAGGAAGGCTGTTTATTAATTTGATACTTAAGACATGAATTTACTCTTAAACCCTAAGCCTTATAAACGAATGTTTCGTGTATAAATATAAATATGTCTTAGGTAACTTAAATTATAGGAAATAGTGTACCAACGTATTCCCTTTCTACAAACTCTAGTAGATAAGCGCGTGTTGAGAGAGCTGTTCCTTATAATGCATCATATTTTTATGAAATAATTTGTCATATAAAATAATACTATACAATATAGTACTTCTCTCTTTCAATTATGAGGTACTCTTTCCCAGGAGGCTTCCCTAGACATAAATTATGTAATAAATATAAAGTAGAAATGCTCCCTATAAGATGAAGTTATAAGCTAAAAGTATTCGTTACTTTAAGGTATAAGGGAATAATCTCTATGCCTAGAAAGTATATAAGATAACCTGCGTAGGATTAAAACTAGGAACCTTACTTATCTAGTAGACATTAATAAGTATACATTTCTTTATAAATAAAAAGAGCAAGAACTTAATACGTGGCATAAACTCTTTCTATAAGTGCCTGAAATAGTGCCACCCTTATCCCTAAAAGTTATGTGTCAAGCTATTTTTGCTTATAATAACTTATAGAATATATTTTACTTTATTTCTACAGTAATATATAAGTATAAGAATAGGCACTTCCTCTTGGCAAGATAGCTTATTAATATATGATATAGAGGCTCTAGGTATAATACTATTTAAAAATAATGGGGCTAGGTGTGTGGTAAAAAGGATTCCTGTAGAAAGTAGTGATATCACCCTATGATAGGGATAAGGCTAATGTCTACTTCCCCTTTATGTGGTAGAGAAGATACTTGAGTCTGTATAAGGTTTTGTTTATATCTAGAGTATAAAATATGCACTCGTCTATTGATTACCTAAATAGTAAAAAAAAGATAGTAGGAAGGTAATTACTTATACTTTCAAGCCTAAAATATTCATAATTATTATGAAAAGTAAATAGAGCTTACATAATAAGCAACTATATTTTCTAGTATAGGTACTTGAAAGGCTCTTACCAATTATATAAAATATATAATAAGTAAAAACATAACGATAAAGGACAAGGAGCGCAATGTTAAACAAGTACATTATTAAGAATGTCTTTCTCTATAAAGTACAAGTATAGTGCGGCACCCTTTCCTAGAAAAACTTTTAGGTGCCCAGGATTTTTTATAGATATGTTATTTATAACTTAAGCATGTACTTCTAGAAAGTAAACGCCATAGAAGAGTAGATAGTTCCCACCATAAAATAAACTAGAGTGTTTGTATTTATAACTTAAATACTGTTAGTAAGGGAGATTACTTCATTATACTACCTTTCTATTAAAGAAGATAAAGAGACGTATACATAATTATTTTCTAACTACGGGTTAAAAAACTATAGCTATAAGTAGGGCTACTTTATTCAACAACAAGGTACCTTACATTTACCAGGTATCTTTAAAGAAACAAGTTTAAAGACTAGAGGGGCTATAATAAGCATCATCTATTACTAATATTCTATGATATTAATAAGGAAATACCCCTTCCAGAAGATATTTTTAAGGGTCCCTCAAGAGAAAAGAAGCGTACTTATTACCATATTATATATATATATATTATCTAATGAATACTTAATATGAGTTACCTAAAAAAGCATGTATGAATATTATTTCTTAATAATTACTACTTATTTGTAAAGTGTAAGAGCGTACCCCTTCCATATAGGCAACCCTCAGCAAGAGTGATATCCTTTAACTTCGGATTATCCATTTGTAAATAATAAATCTATTAATATTTATAAATAAGGTTTACTCTATCTACTTAAAATATACGGTCTATGAAGGGACTCTTGCGTAGTGTACTTTAATAAAGCAAGAGTATAGTGCACTTTTTCTTAGTTATAAGGGAGAAGCGTAATCATGACTCAATAATAGCTATTTGTTAAGTAAAAAAGATACTGCAGTAAGGCCTAGCTTGCTTTTTTCAAATATAAATATAGGGAGCTTAAGTATTATCAAGATTTTCTTCTTTACAATTTCATAATAATTTACGTAATTTTATAGTTAGTGGATTAAGACTCTTATAAAATAGAAAGAATTCTTGTAGTTTCATCCTATAACAGCGGAGAATACCAGACAAAGAAAGCTCTCTCAATTAAGAGAGTGAATTCCATGAGAGATAGACTCAAGGTTAAGGCTTGCTACTTGCTTACTTAAAATACATTTAACATTACATAAGTGCCACTTTACTGTTATATAAGACTTAAATAGGAATAGCCCTTATTTATAGAATCATAGCATAGAAATTTAGCTGGGGATTAAGGTGTAACTCACCCTATCTTTTACGAAATACATGGGACTCTTTTATCTATATCATATTATAACTAAGCGTACGTAAGTATTCCCTTATAAGTGAGTTAGAACACCCCTACATCCTACAATTCATTTGCAACTAGTATAAGGGAGTAAGTACCCTCTTAGTTTAATATATTAGGAAAGCAGCCTCTAAATATATAATCTCCATAACACTTCAAAAGGAAGGGGTTATTAGAGAATAAAGGGTGTCTATCTCGTTGCTAATACTTATTTATAATAAATGAAGGCTTCACTAGAACCTGGATTATATATAAATTATAACATGAAGAAATACTTAGTATATTTATATTACTAAGGGAGGAATACACCCTATAGGTACGGATGTGTAAAAACAACTGCCCAGTCTAGTTATTAAGTGCTCTTGCATTATAGGACTTCTTAAGATTATTAAGAAAAGGTGCATAAGATAAGAACTCTCTTCAGTATAATTATAATTTAAAAGAGGTACAGTGATTCTCTTCTATATATATAATTTAGTATAAAGTATTAATAAAAGTAAACTAGCTAAAAGACGTGCCGAATGGGAGCTCCTAAGTGTCTTTTTTACATAATATTTCATAAGATGTACTGCGTAATTAAGTCTTGAGTTATATGTTTAAATCTAGGAGAATGCCCCTATTCCTATAGAAATAAAATCTGTAATTTCTACAATACTCTAGAACAAGCTATTTCAATAGAACTATATAGGTTCTTAGATAAGTTACTTTATAGGAAAAATCTCTCACTCATTTATTATTTATTAAAAATTTCTTAGGGCGTAAGATAGTGTTTAAATAACTCTTAATTACTAGGTATAAGTAAAGTGCTCCTTTTTAACGCAAGGGTAGCAAGGAGGCTCCCTATATTATAATTAATTTTTGAAGTAACCCTCTTCTAATAAAGCACTCTAGAGTTTATATTTATAATCATGTATTATCTCTTAACGGAGTGACTCCTATATATTGGTTAAATATTAAGAACACTATATCTTATTTATACTAAATTTATATTGTGTGAAAGTATTAAGGAAAATACTCACGCTTTATATAATTTCTCAAATATGCAAGGGTATAAATAGTGAAACTCTATTGTACTAAAAAGAGTTACTTAAATATATTCATAAAAAGGGTATCGTACACTCCTTTCTTAGTATACTTCATTTCTTTTTATTTAGTCTTAAATTATATTACTGAGCAATTTAATAAAAATATAAAACTTGAGGAAAGACGTTATTCTTTCTTAGTTATTATATCTAATAAAGATAGTTTCCTAAGCGTAACTCTTATTTATATATATAAAGAGATAGAAGCCTAACTTTCCTTGTTATATAAAATTATTTCTTAAGTTATAACATAACCTCTTCCTTTAAAGATAATAAAGCATGAGTTATTCCTTCCTTTACCTTACTAAAGCCTTTTGAAAAAGAACGTTGTTAGACTAGTTAAAAAAGAAGAGACCACCCTCATTCCTTATGGATACCTCTATAGATTAGTTACTTCTTCCTAGAGTTCTTATATAAACGTAAAGATACTTATCTATTCTTGTTACTAAAGAATAGAGTGACTCTCCTTAATTATTAAATGTTTTATTAAAGAAAAGACTAGAGGTACCCTTTAATGAGCGAGTTCTCTTAGATCTAAGTCATCCTATTACCATTTAGCTTATGTTTAATAAAAAATTGCCTATAACTAGTTAGAGAAGTACTTTACTATAACTTTAAATAGTTTTGTACTAAGCTAGAATAGAGTTCTCCCTTCTTAAGTAAGAGTATAAATATATGCATCAAGGGTATAAGCAACCCCTTTCCTTAGTGCATAAATTATTTGTAGAAGACTAAGTAAGCCTTTGATATAAATGATAGATAAGCGAGAGAGTTAGTTGCCAATTTCAGGAGCACTTAACTTTGTTAAAGAGCACGTAAGAATTTCTTGCTTAGTCATTGCACTCTTGTTTAGTTAATCACTTAAGCTCTATTAATAAGTTAGTAATGTTTAGTAATAAAAGCTGCCTTATGTCTAATTAGTTTACATACTTTGTCAAATAAAATATGCTATAGTATGCTTAAGTTCTAGCTATTTTTATTTTTAAAAGATATAGAGCAACTCCTTCTTCTCTAAAGGTGAGGCAATTCCGAAATAGTTTCATAAGCAATAACTTAAGCATATAAGTTTATAATAATAATATATGATATGGCTCGTAACTAAGCTAAGTTAAAAGATACTCAAGAGAAACGCTTACACTTTAAACTAGTTACTTAAATTACTTTTAAGAGATGAATAGTTACTTAGAGCTCATATATTATTTAACAATGTACACTATACTAGGCCTCTAGGAATATTACCTTACTATAAGTTCTCGTATTGTTTCTTTCTTAGTATAAGTACTTAAGGGGGATACGCTCTCATAATTATAGGGCATGAGTTTACTTACAAGAGCTTAATTATTAGATACTTTAGGATAGAATCGCTTACTTTTGAATTACTAAGTCTTAAAGATTTCTTAAGTACAAGTGTACCCTCAGCTATAGTTAGATATTTAATATGTATTTATAAAGAGCCTTTATATTATATTAGTATAGATTAATAATAGTTATGTAGATATAGCTGGGGTACTTAAATATGATATCGGCAACTTCGTTTTCATCTTTCCGCGTTAATGGGAGAGGAACTCATGGGGCACCCACTACTATGACGCTAGAGACATAATAGAAACTACTTAGATATTATAACTTAGGAAGTACTTTTTTAGAGAATAGCTTAAGTTTTTAGTAAATCTATTTCCTTTGTAGAGTAGTCATGAGTATGTTATAGTCTAATTAAACCTTTCTTTTATGTTAAATATTAGATATAAAAAAATGCTACTATAAATAGCCTAAGTATGGTTATTAAAGAGGCACCATTCCTTACATTTACTAGGCAAGATTCTCCAAGGGTACAAATTTAAATCTAAAGGGTAGATAAGATAGTATATTTAAATTTTAAGTTGTAGATAGTTTTAATTATTAATATGTATTGGTGCCTATACTTTAATTATAGGAAGTGCTTTTATAGATAAGTCTAATATAAGTAATATAATAAAATATGGTATCAAGGGACCGAAAGGGAACATTAGAAATAGAATTGTGTAAGTAATTATTTCATAGGTAAATATTTCATGCAGGATAAGAGGGTGCATGTGTACTAACCTCCTCCATTAAAAACTTAATTCTTAGGTGCAAGTAAATTAAGTGACTACCTCTTGTAGAAGTGCTTAATTCTAACCTTTCATAATTTCAATATTCTCTCTTTTTTATACCATAGAGAGTAATCTCTAACTATCTAAATAAACTAGGTATTTTTATTTAGCATAAAGACTCTATAACCGTAATGACTAAATTAAGCTTTCTTAAGTATAAAATTATAATAGGTAATAAAGCCCCCTATACGGGGGGATTACTAACAATCTATCTAGTAAAGCATATATTTTGGATAACCTTTAGATTATAAATTACTTAAGGATAAGCCTAACTAGCCTAAAAATTTTTTTCTAGTGAGATACAATTAATTGTCAAGTATAATAATACATGAGACACCCCTTTTCCTAGAGTACTGAGGTATTTATCTCCATAATTTAAAAAGTAACATAGTTTATTAAGATAAGTCTTGCCTATATTTAGTTACATTAGTTAATCAATGAGTCTAGGGCACAGGACACTTCTCCTTTTATAAGGTATAGAAACATATTTTATATAGCTCTCTTTGCTTAAGAGTAAGGTATAATAACGCGCTCTTTCCTAGTAAAGCCTATTAGGTAGTAAGAAAGCTACCTATGTATGCGCAATTAGTTGTTTAGTAATAAGTCTCTCTTTTCTTCTACAATGTATTTGCCTAGCGTATCTTAAAGGAGTATTTAAAACTATGAGCACTCCTTTCTAGAAACTTTCCAACATTTTGTTATTATTTTCCAAGATTAAGCCTAGTACTATGTATTTCTAAAGAGAGCTTATATATTTTGAGCACCTATCATCTACATGTTAAAAAGGATCCTTGGGGGAACTACAGTTATCTCTTTCCAGTACTAATAGGAGGTATTCATTTTTTTATATTTAAATAAGCCCTTATTACTTAGTAGTTACTAGGGAGCCTTGTAGATAATAAGCAAGTATACTTTCTCTTCACTTGGTATAGTAATAAAAATGCTTTAAAATAACTTCTAGTATAAAATAAATAAGTTTGCTAAGAGTCTACTAAGGTATAAGTATATAGAAGGCTTAAAATAAATTTCATAATTATACAAATAGGGTATTATTACTTAATTATATTATTAGAGAAGAATATGCCTTAGTCTTTTTAAGTATATTTTTTAATAAGAGTTTATAGGAGAAAAGAGAGATATCTTAACTTAATTCTCTTAGGTTAATGCATGCTTTATAGTAAAGAGATAGCACACCTTTTATCATAGGGTAAATATAATAGCTTAATTAAAGCCAGATATTAGGCTTATGGCTTATATAGTACGTAAAGTATACCCTCTATTTATTAAATATTAAGGTATATGGAAAGTAAATTATCCTTCTTACTAAAAAAACATCTGCCTAGTCTTTTCTTTATAAAAGGAGGAGTTGTATCCCTAAACAATTAAGCCCTCTCTTTAAGATATATGAGTTTCTTACTATTTACTTACTACGAGAAGGAGTTAACGTTAACCATTAAAGATCTAGTTATATAGAATGTAGTACTTATCATTAGTAGAGCATACAAAGCTAGCTCACATAAATAAAGGTTTTAAAGGCGCGTCACATTTTTATTAGTAAGAGAGGGGTACACAAAAATATTTATGTTTAAGTAAGAAAGGAACTTCCCTTTCCGTAAAGTTATAGAGTTAAATATTTTTTTAGTTAAAATATAAGATCCTTAATTCTATAAAAAGAATATAAAAATTTTTCTATATAAATATTTAATTTACCCGATATACCAAGCTATTGGATATATTATTCCTTCGCTCTATTTTATAGAGGGAGGTGATTACTTTATAAAGTAGTTAGATAATGAGCATACCTTTCTAAACTAAAGGTGTTATTTTCTAATAAAACATAGATTACTTCCTTTACTATATTAGAGTTACTAGACATATATCTCACATATTTCGTATACAAGGTAGAAATTTAACCTTATATTACGCTTTCTCTTAAATATAATCATATATAGCGCGAGAAAGTACTTCCCTTCCCCTTTAAAAACCCTTTTACTAAGAAGGACTAAGTACTAGCTACTATAGACAGAAGGTTCAGGGTATACTTTTTCATAAGGAATCCACTCTTATTACTTAGTAAGTATAAATTATTTGTGAACTATAAGAGTCGCTTTGATAAAATATTACAAGATAGATACTACTTATCTCTTACTTAAGCCTTAGTTATAAAGCAAGGTGTCATAGAGGGAACTCGCTTATATGGTAGGATAATATAGAGTATCTCTACTCTATATTAACTTTAATAATGAAGTACTTTAGGCTGCTCTATATTTTATTGGGGCATAAGGAAAGGGCTAATGCACCTTTAAGAAACTTCTATAGAGGAGTACTCTTATTATTTATCATTAAAATATGAGTATCTTAAGTTTGTACTTACCTAGAGCATTATTTTATGTATTATTAAGGACTAAAGATTTATACACTCTGTAATAGTTTTACATTTTATAATACTTAAATAAAGGTTATAACAATACTCTCCTTAAAGCTTTATAGTAAAAGTCTCCTGAAGCATATAAATAATAATACGTAACTCTCTTATTTTTAGAAGGTTATAATTTATAATATATGTCTAAGTACCTCACTATTAATCATATATTTTCTAAGAAAAGAAGGAGCACTTTCTTATGTTATACATATAATCTTATGAGATTACCTAGCAATGTATTACTCTATAGTATTAATTCTTATATATTTAAGTAAACTCTTAACTTATATTACTAAAGCTTCTTTTATCATTAGTCACATATTTCATAGAAAGAGGGGTACATCTCACTTATAAAATACAATTATCGTGCTTAAGAAATACTCATATATAAATAAGGTTCGCGTAATTTCTCTTACTTAATAGTTTAGTAAAAGATTGGAAAGTGTGATCTTATTATTTATTACTCTAATGTATTACAAATATGGCGTAGATTAATTACCTTTAAGGGTTTATTAATTACTTTTTATACTTTATATTATCAAGAAGGAGACTCTACTTAATAAAGGGCTTAGTATACGGGAGTTATTTCTTTCCTACCAGTATGCTTAGTATAATTAGAACTTTAAAAAAGAACGCACTTGTTAAGAGAGTAAGTTATAACTATACTTTTATGTAAGAGAGAAAA
>JAYMSP010005845.1:0-12797 GCA_036897095.1 Plantago elongata | reverse complement strand
TTTTGTACAGTCTATCAATAGTATATAATAAATAAGTTTATTTTATATTCTGGTTATGGTTTTCCCTTATCCGGCACTGATCGATCAACCGCGCTTCGGGCGGTTGGGGACCCCAGAGCTTTGTAGTTTATTCAGCCCCCTTACATTCCAACTAAGAATCATGTAACCTCATCAGATGCTCCATTCAATACATGCATATCTTGAAGAGCTTGATAAGTGTTACTACATTCTACTGATCCAAACCTCATACCAGAAGGCTGCCCAGTATCAACCATGATCTCCTTGCCTTTAGCACGCCTACTATTCTAATGTTCCAACTGAGCAATTCTACTTCCCTCCACAACAGTATTACTACCATTCAATATAGAAGGCACACCATCCTGAGTATTACTCATCCCATTATGCACACCTACAGCATGTGATTGAGCATTACATTACTAGTCCCAACCTGCACCTGTCTATTAACAGGGTTACCTGCATCCCTTGCTTTCCATTGCACTTTTTTCTTACCATTTACATTAGTAGTTCTTGTCTTTTGCTTCTCCAAAGCACAATTATGTCCAATCTTCTGAAAAACAATTCCAATCTTCTGAAAAGCACTACAATACAAGGGTCTCCACTCACATTCCACTGCCTGCTCATACTTCCTCCCTTTAGCAATATTTATGACAATTTGCTCTCTCAAGGGTACAGTCACATCCACCTCAACTAATACTCTAGCATATGACACTCTTAGTTTTTTGACAGTACATTCATCAGTCACAATAGGAGTCCCCACTGCACTAGCTATTTTATTGATACTCTTCTCTCCCATAAACACAATGGCAACATGGGAAATGTAACCCAAATAGGCATGACTCTTAACAAAACCTCTTTAATGACAAAGTCAGCAGTCCACTATTTCACAAACAGAGGCATATTAAAGTTGGTATAAGGCTCCTTCTTCAATACCAGATCTCTGTTAGTCTCAGATTTACATTTAGCTATGAAATATCCCTCATGGTAATATAAATCAGGTAATGAAACAAAGTTTCATACCTTCTCCATAAACATTTTCACACTAATCATAGACAAATCTTGTCCCAACGCAAATAGAACAATGCCATTACTCCAGAAGCTCAACTCAGAGGCCACATCTTCTTCAGAAATATCCACCTCAACCACTCCAATAACAAATGGAGCTAAAAATTTCAAGTTTTGTTCCTTGTTAGGTAGTTGATGCCCACGAATCACATCTACCCATGGTTTCTCAATTGGTTTCGTATTTGCCTGGATTTCCTCATCATTAAGCATCTCCATGTTAAACTTCACTGGCTCCTGTGTCGTATTCGTATCATCAACAACTTCTCCTGGTACCCATGACGGAGGAGCCTGATTCAAACGTATCGACGCAGTCCCAAATCTCATAGAATTCTCAAATTCCGCCGGAGTAACAATCGGGTTATTCACATCTTCCCTTTGCTGTGTTTGTGAGTTCATCCATGGCACCCTATTCCTCTCCACCACCGGCGTCGTAACCTTATCCTTCGGTTTCCGTCGACCACGCGCCATGAAAATGAATTTTATGTGTAGTGTGTGTAGATCGCATGCACTACTGAGAGCAACTGTACGGAATACGGACTCATCTCAATTTATAAATATTTTTTTATTAATCATATTATAAGAGTGTTTAGAAGTTGAAATAAATAAAATTGCATTTTTAAAGTCGTTTTGTAATTTATTAAGGTTCAAATTTCATTGAAATTCAAAAAAAAAAATTCTTTTATTATTCTAAAAAAACATATTTAGAAGTCGAAATTAATAAAATTGTATTTTAAGAGGCTATTTTACAATTTTAAGTTTAATTAAGAGGGAAAAATGAGTTCGAGATAGAATGATCCAAAAATAATCAAGAGTTATCTCTATTTGTAGATTTTAAAGAGACAAATCCGTTGATGATTTTTAATTATTTTTTTATATTTTTAAATATTCGCATTTGAAACTGGACAAAAGTAATAAAATATAAAAAGAAAAAGAAAAAGGGTTGAATGGAATTTCGCCAAGTGGCAACACTTGCATCCCACACCATGGCATGGCGTGGAATGATGATGGCGCGCCATCAGGCGCCCATTGGAGCATGGATGGCGGGCCGATCGGCTCGCAGTTTGCTCAATGACGCTACATTGAGGAATGTCTAATAGTCGTAACTCAAATGAAAAAAAAAAGATTTACTAAAATGTCTTATACCGATTCTTTAAAGATAAAAGTCTAGGATCGTTCAGAATAAGTATAACTAAAGAGTATCAAACGAACTAGAATTAAACGGATTAACAACGGAATGACAATTCGTATTAGACCAATAAATACGCTAACAATTCCCAATGACATATTGAAATGCCACATGAAGCCATGTAGCTTCAACTACTTCCTCTTAATTCGTTGAGCTAAGGATCTATGAAATCTTGCTAACAATCCCTCATTATCAAAAGCCATCATTGCGCACTTCCCATCAAGAGAGAACATTGCATCAATAAAGATCCGAAACAGATTAGATGGCTCAACCGTAAACTCTACATCATGTCTAGTGACTTTAACACACTTGCTCCTGCAAGAACTTAGCTCAACAACACCTGCTAATGCACTCCTATTTGTTGGGCACGTTGAATTCGTTGTAATAGCATAAGGTACGTGTCTTGCCACACGAATAACTTCGTTAACGTTGCATAGTGCAACAAACCAAGTAACAAATCCAACAAGCCATTGATGTACTCATACCTCAATACGAATCGATTGATTCCTATGATACCAAATTCTCGAATCAGCATAACATCATAGTCTAGCACCACTCAAGATAAATTATCGTGTAACGTGTGTATTCGTTCCTCCATATACACCATTATCACCCCAAACATCATATGGCATACAACAACATCTTGTCTTTTATTTTCCATCGGCATTGGTGATATTGTTATGTGTTAAGCCCAATCACTGTAAAATGCAGTGTATCTACAATTTAAAACACAACTCGATTTTAACTGTAAACGATTTACAAATTTACCAATCATCACTTGGGAAAAATTCGAAAAAGGTACCCTAAGTTGTGACATTTCCGAAAAAGGTATATTTTAGTTGTTATTGTCTGATTTTGGTACCTTAAGTCGACATTGTGTCCAATTTAGGTACCTCGTGACACGTGGCAGCTGAATTACGTGACACGTGTCACATTTAAAAATACAGAAATACAATGGACCTAAGCGTAAATACGATCATCTTTATTAATTGTAAATAGGTCCTAAGTTTTAACTATCTTACTGAAATACCCATATAAAAATATATCTCTATTGAAAATAATTTATAAAAAAATAAAAAATAAAATCACCATGGTTGAATTCTTCCATAGTTGAATTCTTTTTGATGTGGTGGAGCTTCCAGATCCGGCAGCTTGGATGCTCTGTCGTCGATGAATCACTTACAAAATTCAAAAATCCAATTGAAAAGTTTATTGCAACAAATTGCGTTTTTGAATTTTTGAATTATTTTATTTATTTTAAATGTAATAAACTGTAAAATATTTTTGAATTATATTAAACAATGTATACCCATAAATTACGAGAGAGTGACACGTGTCCCTTTTTTTAAAATTTAATTTGATTTAATTATTTTTTATTTTTTTATTTATATTTTCATATATACAAATTTAATTTAAAAATATAATTTATGATTTTTCAGAATTTTATATAATTTTTTGTCATTTAAAATCAATTTTGAAATTAATTTTCTCCCTATTTCCTTTTTCTTTTAAAAACTTCTTTTATGTTGATTTTATAAAGTAGGGTTGATTTATAATAATTAAAAATTATGTGGTGAAATTTAAAATTGTTAAAATTTATTTATTTGCGATTTCACCCATTAAATTTTTAAATTTTCAAATTGACACATGTCGCTTAATTAAATGCCACGTGTTACAGAGGTATCTAAACTATATACTATGTCAACTTAAGGTACAAATGTCGGGCTGTAACAATTAAATGAACTTTTTTCGAAAATGCCACAACTTTAGAGCACTAGTTATAGTACTCCCAAAAAATTGTATATACTCAAATTTAAGATAAAACAAGTAATAAAGTGTTAAAATGTCAAAACCTTTAGAATTCTAAAGTACTATGAACCATAAAGATTTAATCATATATTTGAGGGCTCTCTAAAATATTATTCAAAAATAGAAAGCTTCTATATATTAATATGGTAATTTTATGTATAAAATAGAAGTACCGTAATTTTGTACAATATGTATATATATATATATATAAGGAGGATAATTATGTGATGGGTGATTGAGTTAAATTTTAAGACTCCTGTAAACTAATGTGCACCTTTTTCGAATTTTTCTCAATCGTCACTACCACTACCTTATACCGTAGCTTTCAAAATTTCCCGGTAGCGCCTGCAAAAGCTCTTTCCCATTTCATCATCCAGTTCCAGGTATCAATCTCTCAATTCTCAACGTTTTATCAGAAATTTCACTCACTCAGCTTGCTTTAAATGCTCATACGATCGATTCGCATTACTGCTTAGTTACTCAACACAAACGATGTCGTTTAATTGCTTTGAATCTGAAACATGAAACCTTATAGTGGGTGGTAGAAATTAGGGCAATGTTGATGAGTTAATTTTATGCAGGTAGTTTTTCCCTATTTGTTGATTAAGCCATGGCAAAGATCTTTGCCTCTCAAAATCTTCCGGCGGATGTCAATTCGGTGATGGATCAGCTGGAGCGCCACTGCTTGGCTCCTGATGGATCTCTCGTTTCTAAATCAGCCTACTATGATCTCCAGACCGTATGTCTTGTTTACGGTTTCTGTCGTAATTCGCATTTATTTGATGGTACTATGCTAATTTTCGGTCTCGTGGATTTGATGTGGAAATGCAGGCGAGGGAAGAAATGTGTAAAGAGAGGCAGCGATATTTGGAATCCATGGTAATGATTTCGTGTTTAATTTTCTGGATGTGTAGGTTTTTGAGTACTGGTTTTTGGAATTAATTGGTGGACTGGGTTTGCTTTTAGGCTGTGTATATAGAGGCTGTAGCTATGGTGGAGGAGTATCAACAGGCAGTTTCCGGGGCGAATATGGGTGGCATTCGTGATGTTCAGGGTCTTTACCCTCAGCTTGGTTTGATGAACTCACCTCAGGTCCCATATCCAAGGAACATATTTGCACTTGTATTTACTGTTTCATATCGAAATAGGGAGACATGTTTTAACTAATTTGTAATTACTGATGCAATGGTTCACTCTGTAAGCTGGAGCATTTTATCAATCTGTATGCATAAGTGTGTATTACAAGGGTGCTAGTGTTACTCTCTTAAGTCTAACTTAGAGTCCAGATGCTGTAGAGTTTTGCATTTATATATTTGGCCATTCAGAGAGGGCAAGACTATAGTTGAACAGTCATGTCTTTCAGGTTTACGAGGCCCTTGAACACCGGATGGTTGTTGCAGAAGCTGCTCAAAAATTGAGATTGCCGCTCATTTCCAAAGATGGTGAGATTCATGAGGAAGATATTGAGAAACTGAGTGTTATGTCTAGAAGCTCACTGGATAGTACGAGTACCAGTATCACAGTGAGCTCAAGCACAAATTCCACAAACTATACAAACACTTCTATGTTTGGCCCTGGTGGAGCATCACATACTGATGCATCTGAGCCTGAAGTTGGTGGTGTTCCAAATAGGTTTCTTGGAATAACACCTGGCTATTTATGGCAAACACAACTTCAGCAGATGCCCCTATCTATGGTATGACCCCACTTTTAATATTGCTCATAGACCCCTGTGATGGATTTATAGGTTTTAACATCTTGACAGACCTCATGTGAGAAATTAGTGTGTCAAATTTTATTCATTTGTGTAGGTTACCAAGTTACTCTAACTGGTAAAGTCTAATTTAATTCAGCTTTTATGGACATGCAGGACAATACAGAATACCAAGTGCTGCTTGCCCGTGAAATTGCTACTCGGTTAGCTGCCAAATGTGATAAGTTGGCTGATGCCATTATCATAGACGACTTTGGTCAGTCTTATAGTATAATACTTCCTGTCCTCCACTGTCTGATCCTATATCGCTGCATATAGTATGCGTGCTCTCCTTACATGCATGCATGTAAACCTCCATTGGCACTTTATTGAGGCATTGTCTTTTCGTATGTACTTTGTTATCTTCATGCTCTTCTCTCTCCCCCCTCCCATCATGTTCTTTTCCAGTTGTTTTCTACCCCCTCGCTCACATCTCTTTCTTCTGGTTCTCTACTGTGTTATATACTTATATTGGAGCATTACTTAGTTGGATAGTGAGTTGTTAGTTTGCAGATGCATTGTTTACCCTGAAGCGGTTTGCGAAGCACATATTTTGCTTCTCAATCCATGACCGTATCACGCTTGTGAAGGATCCTTACACAGCAAGCTGATGTTCCTTTTCTATTTTTCAGATTCATCGACTAGTCATCAGACTCTGACTTCTCGTCTTCCAGAAAGGTCTCGCTCTGAAATCCAGATTCTTCCAAATACTTGAGAATGAATTCTTTTACACCAGTCATGTGATATATTCTCATATTTCCTTAAGATGTGCTTTAGGGTGGATTAATGATATATGTAGATTGTAACTGTCCTCTGCGGATTTTGTGCATCTATATTCATTTCAGTGGCTTTTTTTTGAATTTTATTTTTGAGTGATACTAATGTTGATGAACGTGTCCTCATAACTTGATAGATTTATCTCATCTTTCATCTTTTGTCTTCTCTCTTGATGCTGATTTCTCCATATGCCTGTGGATGCTGAGAGGCAAAGTTGTTAATGCTTTTATGTGACATCTGTAGCTATTATGTAATATCTTTATTTTTCTGTTTACAACCAGCTAAATAACATGATCATGTGGCCAGGGTTAAGTTGATTATTGAGGAAATTGAAAGAGAAGAATCTGCATGGAGAGAGGATCTCTATTCTTCTGACAGAAAATTTGCAGAGTATTATAACGTAAGCAAGAACTTGATATACTTCCCTATCATTATTTTGCTGAATATCTTTTGCCCTGCAAATGTTTGTCTCTGTCGCCTAATCGAACTTTCTGTTGCCCAAAGGTTTTAGAGCAGATTCTCGGGATGCTTATAAAGCTTGTCAAAGATATAAAATTGAGACATCAGCATAAATATGTAAGCTTCCTTTTCCGGTTGCATTAAAAATGTTGTAATAGTGATTCAGTTGAGATTGCTCCAAGTGCCATATATTATGATGTTTTCACTCTTTACGTTTTGATGGCTTTCATATAAGAATCTTTATGAATTTTGTAGGATGAACTACAAAAGACTTGGTTATGCAAAAGATGTGAAACAATGAGTGCCAAATTAAGGTTGATATTTTTCTTCAATATATCTCAATTATTCAATAAGTTTGAGTTGTTCCTTGGCTTACAGTATTTTTGTTTTTATGTTTTGTTGAAGAGTTCTAGAACATATTCTACTGCTTGAGACCTACACAAAGGAAACCATTCCAGCACTCCACAAGATTAGGTGAATTGATATATATTTATAATTATCTATTTTATTTATCTACCGACTACCATGAACATTAATTGGTTCTATTTGTAGGAAATATTTGGTTGAGTCAACTGAGGAAGCTTCACTTGCCTACAACAAAGCGGTATCCATCCTTCCTATTATAGTGTTCCCCTGTATTTGCTCATTTAAGTAGCTCCAACGTTTATTTTAGGTCATCAGCATCAATCTGGTAATTTCATTTCTATTAAACTTTCAATACTGGAGATATCAATCGTCAGTCATGCATTTACATAACAGCTGATCTAGTTATGAATGACTGATGTTACTGCTACAGATTTATCCCTTATCTATTATTGTGGTCAATGCACAATCACCCCCATTCGGATAAATTTAGATTGAGATGTTATAGTTAGGGCCTGGATTTGTGTGATAAATCAATATTTAAAGAATAAGCTAATTTGTTGTGGTTTTGGTTAAGCTCCTATGTATTTTTTGTTTTGTAAAAATTAGGTGGTGCATTATTCTGTGATGGCTAGATGCGATAGAATGGTATAAATACCTATCTTCTATTGGGAAGGAGCAGGAAGGGAAGAAAGATGAAGAGAAACAAGAGTGACAGTGAGTAATAGGGAAGGGGAGTGTGAGATGTAGGCTTTAGCATTATGGTGAACTTGGGTGTCCTTGGCATCCTTATGTTGGATTATGTTCTGTTCAAGATTGGGATTCACACTTGGATTGAAAAGCCAATGCTAACTTGAAACAAATTGGCTGAATGAAGTTTGTGAGATAAAAACTAAAGTGCAGATAGGTTCTCAAGTTTATCATGAGTAAGTAGGATTTTTGCTACATACAGTGACCAAGGGTATAGTAAATGGCCAGATGAATGATTCTCGGAACATGGTGGTATCTTGGTTTATTAGACAAGATAGAATCACAGTGCTTATCTTGTCACATGGAACCTGACAAAAAATTACTGGTTTCCAGAAAATCATCATGCGTTCCTTTGTTCTTAATCTGTACCTGTGAACATGTGCCTACATTGTACCATATCGTCTCATCTAGTCTTTAGAAGCTCTATGTGATGCACCTGTTTCCATTGGTTAACTGGACATGTGACTGACCTTGATTCATTTTTAATATCTTTCTTTACCAGGTGACACGACTCCGTGAATATCAAGGTGTCGATCCTCACTTTGATAACATTGCCAGGCAATACGACGACATGGTCAAGGTATTATTATTGTTGTTGTTACACCCTTTCTCATTCTCATTCGTTCATGAATCTTTGGATTCTAAGTAAAGATCTTTGCCCGCAGAAATTGGAAAATATGCAATGGACCATTCACCAAGTTGAAATGGACCTGAAGCGTTTGCCTGACCGTCCCACTTCCTAAAATGATCCTGTATCATTGGTCCTGTATGTATGTAGCTTGATATAAGTAAACATTGATAGCTGGTCGAAAAACGGATGTAGCTTGATTGTTTGTGAGCTGAGTAATTTTTGTCATGCTGTATCAGAACCTCAGTAGTCGTTGATGTCTTCTGTTTGATCCTCGAATGCTGAATGCTGCTTCCTTCAAATTGTTCGGAAATGCTTGTTTATTGAAATTAGTTGATAAGATAACTGATTTAGGAATAATAACTGAGATGGTAGTTTATTATTGTTGAGATGTTAAGTAAATTATTATGTAACTACGATATGATTGATTAGGGTGAATAATACTGTTAGTGCATAATCTGTGTATGATCCGTGTTTTAAGGTGAGACAGGGACATTAGCATCTGATGTTTCCCAGTGAAATGACAATGAATTACAATGAATGTGGAAAATGTGCTTTCTTCAGCTGACTGTATTTCACGAATGTTCCTTGCCAGTCTATCCTAGCCACAAAATGAATATATACCATACTGCTCCTTCCATCCCGTTAGAGATTGAAATAATTCTTCGTTTTATATGTACAATCATAATAAAATATTTTTCTTTATGAAAACAATTTTACAATACTCATTTTCAACCATACATTATTAATGTACTTTTTTATTTCAAACTCATTCTTAACCATATATTACATATTTTTCTTAAAAATTATACATTTAAGGGACTGATTAGTATAAAATTTGAGTGGTCATTTTCAATTGAAATTGAATTTTTTGTGTACAAAATATTTAATTTGAATAGAAAAATCACCACTCTAGCGGTGTAATATGTTTATTTTAAGTGGAACGGAGTATATTATAAAGTATGTGCGGATAAGAATTAGATATGACAGCGTTGAACGTACGCTTTGCTTAATCATCTCCAGCCTCAAGATTAGATCACCTCGAATAATATCGCCCATCTTTAATCTTGGCCGGTCATTCCAGAAGGATCGGCTACCATTCACTGGACCTACACTTCCCCCAACTTTGTAGTTATAATTTAATCAGTAAGATTTTTTTAATGTAATATTCAATTCTAAATGGAGATAACTATTTAAATATTGATAATTATTTATAAGTTGACTAGATAATAAAGAGTAAAGATGCTTCATCTCCAATTAATAGATCGAGATTCGATTTATATTTATCATTTAAAAAAAATGTGATTTATACAATATACCAATGTTTGCATTAAAAGATAGTCACATGTCTTCAACATTGTTTTAGATAATTACATTTAACCAATAACAATTACCTCGTTATGTTATAAGTGAAATAATTTTTCGTTTTGAACATCCCACTAAAGTGAAATAATTTTTGATTTATAAAAATAAATTCACAATACAACTCATTTTTAACCACACACACATTATTGAACCCCACATATAATTTTATATCTCAAATTCATTTTTAATTGCACACTACATATTTTCTTTAAGAAATTGTATAAAATGAAATTAAGGGAGTATTAAAAAGTAAGATCCCATCATAATCACTCAGAGTAAAACATTATTTAACATTACGTTGATGCAAAATTCAGAAGGAGATTTGTATTAGTGAGTAATTTAACTGATATATTCATAATATAATATTTACTGAAATATTTTATATTTACATTTTAAAACTAATTCGTAATGATATTAAAAAGATTTAACTGTAAAAAATGGAAGTTGTAAGGTATTCCCGATTTGTTTGTTTTGATTTTTGATGTTGGTTTACTAGTTACGTTGCGTAATTAAGTTTGGTTCTGTATTCTGTTGGATCCATTCCAATTTCCATGATCCACCGAACCGATCTCTCTATAAATACACTAGTCCATTGCCCATTTTTCTCATTCAACTTCTCTTCTCTTCTCTTGCTTGTAATCAATCAAAACAAAGAAAGCGAACCGGTCCAAAGGTACCCTTTTCTTCTCCTTCCCATTCATCATATCATATGTTACAATCACTCTTCATCATTTTCTCTGTTGATCATACTATGTCCTTATTTCCATATCAATCAATAAATGAACTAACTTGCAGACAAACAAATAGTAGCTAACTGCTCTGTCTTTCTCATTTTTCTTTTTGCTTAAGGTTTTGATTGTGTTGTTACTGCTACATAGAATTCCATCTCATTAAAGGCTTGATTCATGTGAGGAATGGATCATCCAAAATAAGGGAATATGTCGTCATAGAAAGTTAATACGAGTCTCTAGATATCTAACATGTTAATTAATTAAAATGTCTACTTTTGTTCTTGATATTGGTATTTTTCATATTTCAACATGCGGCGGCTAGTATCTCAGGAGACTTTGAAGTGGAAAGTTTGAGTTTTTAAACAAAAAATGAATAGAATAGATGGGTGTCTAATCTTGATAATATTGGAGAAATCATGTGCGCAGTCTGTTGTGTGAATTCAGTTTTGAGTCTATTCCTTCTATCTTGAAAAGTGAAAACAATCTGATGGATTTATGCAATAATGTTGTGCAGGAGGTGTTCATTGTGTGTGGGAAGAAGTTAGTTTAAGAATTTTTCATGGTTGATATCGACATCCAGATCATCCCAACAGCATTTGATCCGTTTACGGAGGCGAAAGAGTCGGGTGCTCCTGGAACAAAGGAGTATGTTCATATTAGGATACAGCAGAGGAATGGAAAGAAAAGCCTGACTACAGTTCAAGGGTTGCGTAAGGAATTCAGCTACGAGAAGATCTTGAAAGATCTCAAGAAAGAATTCTGCTGCAACGGTAACGTTGTAGTCGATAAACAGCTTGGAAAGGTCATTCAGCTCCAAGGTGATCAGCGCAAGAATGTCTCTCATTTCTTGACTAATGCTGGTATTGTCAAGAAGGACCAGATCAAAATTCATGGTTTTTAGTCGCATTAATCGTATAAATATTACTAATACTACACTTGCTTATGTGCTTCATTGCTGGTGTTAGTGTGATTGTTGTTAGTGTATTGAAGATTGTTGTCTAGGGAGAAAAAACAAGGTAAGAGACTAAATCCATCGATCCAAGGATCGGTGGCCTTGTTCTTTTCCATTTTTTGATCCCTTGGATTTGTACCAAGTATGAATATGTGGTGTGATAATGAACAACTTTTCTTGCTACATTCTTGTGTGATTCTTGTTCTTCCCAATCATCATTTATGTTTCCATCAAGCACTATCTAGGCACTAGTATTTGAGATAGAAGTGGTGTGAAAACCTGCAATCATTCTAGTAGTCCTGTGATCCTATCAATGGCGATCAAGATCACCATTTACTGGTAAAACTGGCAATCAGCAACGGAGATGACCGTCATTGAAATTTTATGTCGATTGAGATAGTGTATCTTAATAGACACTACTATGTTATTATTATTACGTTAAATAAAAGTCAAATTGGCAACAAAGATTATTCTATCAATTGAATTGGCGATCCAGATTACCGGTTGGGATGTTCGCGTTTAGGGAACAAAGATTGTTCTATCAATCAAATTGGCAATCAAGATTACCGGTTGGCATGTTTGTGTTTAGGGAACTCTATTACGGGTTGGGATGTTTGCATCTAACCGTCCTGGCAAAGTTAGACCGGCGGTTGAGATTATGGGCCTAATTTAACTGTAACATATGGGTAGAGATTGATTTGTAGGTCATCAGACACAAACTCACGAGCTAGTATTTGGGCTCACAGTCTTGCTAAGTGATCTCAACAAATTCGAAGGCCATATAAGTGGTTGGACTTGGATCCAACACAAGCTATCTATGTAGCATGCTGTCTATGGCATGAGACCTCATGTGCGCCGAACCTGTTCGCTAGTCAGGAAATGTCGCCCAGATGCATATTCAAGTTGAAGTTGAGCATTTGTGCAATATATATATATATATA
>JAYMSP010005844.1:0-12797 GCA_036897095.1 Plantago elongata | reverse complement strand
ATATCCAAATTTATTTTAAAATCATATTTAGGACTATTTTGAACTATTTAAAAAATAATTGGGGTAAATTTGTAAAACATATAAATTTTGAGTCAAATATGTAATAAAAAATAATGAAATGAAGGAAAGGAAAATTGAAAATCAAATTCACCAAAAATATAGTTGGAAGGTCCTTTTTATCCTTTTTTTACATATACGAAAAAAATAGGACCATATTCGCAGAACACCTCCAAATCAATTTTGCAATTCACCCTTATGATGTCACTTTTTGGCATTTCATATACCTTAATTCTAAATTCAAATTTTCACATTTTATTTTGAAATGTAACAATATCAACTTTAATTAAATTCACTTTCCCTCATATTTTATTTTCTATTTTATTCAATTTATTTTGTATTTTATTGTCATGTATCATACGTCATTCATTATTCTCGGGCTAAATATTTATTCACTGTTGATAACATCTTCCCTATCGAGAGTCACAATCAGCCGAAGAATGCCATATGATAGTGAGGGCTGAAAGTTGAATTCAAAGGTATAATTTTTAAATTTTTAATAATTTATTAGTACGTAATAGATCTCTAACAAGCATAAAATGTAGCAAACGAAATTAAGGGGTTGATTGGTATAGAATTTGAATGGGCATTTGGATGGATTTTTGTGAAATTGTAGTTAGAATGAAATTAAAATGGAGTATTTGAAGTGCATTTTAGGCCAAATCATTGTTTATCGAGTCAAATAGACAGATTACAATTGCTTGACAAATAGCCCTAAGTGATCGAGCTCTGATCATCATCATTTGGTTGGACACAACTACTCTTATCTTATTTTTAAATGAATAATGAAATACTGCAAATTAGTCTCAAATACAGACATGTTGATATTTGCACGTCTTGTCTTCATCTAATTTAATATATAGGTGACACATGATGTAGTTGTACAGAATTTGTGATGCACCGCTAGGTTAACCTAGCAATAGCATCATGATCAGTTCATCACAGAAGCAGAAATACTAATGAAGAACGGAATGCATGCACCAAACTTTATAAATACTAAAACTCATCACCATATTCAAATAACCAAACACCGCCTACACCTAGCTCATTACTTTGCTGCATATACACCAATCCAATCACACGACAAATTTTTATTCTATCCAAATTTACATAAACACCCCTCAACTTATACCATTTTACATGCTGAGTATAAACTAGGACTCATTAATCAACACTTCAACCTCACAAAGTAAGTTTGCAGGGTTTTTGTTGCTGTAGCTACTTTTGTGTGTTTCTCTTCTTGACTTTTTGTATTTCGGAATTGTTCATATTTGCCAAAAGGACAAAAAAAAAATCAAAATAGAGCATCAATATATATGGTAAATTAAGATATGACTCCGAATTTGTGCGGCTAAAATGTATTCTAGTTAGTAAATTAAGTCTCAATTGTTTCTCGACATTTTCACAAAAGTAAATATTACCTTAAATGATAAAAAAAAATTAATGAGCTAAAAAAAATCATCAATAACACAAAGTTTAAAAGAATATAAAATAAAAAGGCTCTGTTTAGCACTAGTTGAAAAGGTACGTAGTCGATAGCTGGAAATGTAGCTCGTAGTTGAAAAGTCAGTTTGTAGCTCATCATGTAGCTTTTTTTTCCAACAAATTAATTTGATTAACTTCTCAAGAGTTGATTGGAGTAGCATCCAAATGCTCGTTTGGATGCTATTCGAGAATTTTGTATTTGTTATAGCATTCAAATGCCGAAGATCGAAATGCCTCTACAGTAGCAACATTTTTATCATCTATATAACAAACCTATAATACCCTATCCAATTACAATTTTATACGAAACACAATTTTGACAATCCCACTACAATTCCGATCACTATTCAGGCATTTAAATCGCATGTCAATCAGCCCATCAAACCAGCTAGCTTGTTTAAAAATTTGTACGTAACAAATTTTTTATTTAAAATAATTATTAATCTGAAAAATTATTTATAAATATGAATTAAATAATTACATTTGTTTCTCCATCTGTTAATGGTCCCATGACCCAGCATAGATAGCTCAAGTGTTCTCTGCCTTTCACAACCCCTCAAGTCTATGTCCTTCAATTCGAAAAGATATATCTCAACCATTGACGACATCCCTCCATCCTATACTTTAGACAAACAAATAGAACTGTCAATTGCAAACCTAATGAATAGATCTTAGAACACAAATAGTAAAATTTAATTAAAATTTAATTGTTATTTTGACCGTTACTTTAAATGATAAAATGTTAAGTGTAAAAGAACTGAGGAAGTATATATTAGCAGTGTAAAGCTCCGGTAGAGCTTTCGACTCGTAAAAACTAATAACGGGTGGAGCTCCTAGGGTCGAATTTGTGTATAAGTTCACAGCAACCGTGGTTTATATTTAAAGTAGTACTAACTCAGGGGTGTTTGTGTAAATTTAAATTTCACAATATTCTACTACACCTCTCTTTATCACTCTATCTTTTATTCCACTCCAGATATATATATATATATATAGAAATCCAAGTTGCTTCAGGATCATACTCAAAACAGCTCATTTCCCAGAATTCCAGGTACACTGTAACTACAGCTCAAGAAGCTCAACAATTAGCAAACAAACATATACTTCTACTTACTTATGTTGTAATAAACCAGTTGGTTATCTTTAAAAAAAAAAAGTTGGTTCTCATATGGAGTAGTACATATATACTATGAGAACCAAGAAATGCTCCAGTCTAGTTCATGAAATGCTGAAGCCTAGTTCAATACCAAATTGTATTGTTAATATTATTTACAGTTTCTCAAAATTTGTGAATGTGAAGAATTAGATTAGTCTATGTATTAATAACAGTAATTATATATGTTGTCTTATCTTATCTTCTACCTCATTGTCTTTGGTTTCTTACTGTGGCCAAAATCTGGTTTCTGTGCAGTTCATACATGTTATAGGCCAATCTGTTACCATGTCGCGGATGACAAGCAGCACCAGTTACATGGGCCAGGCAATAAGGGCTGGACTAGACGCTGAGAATGAGACGTTCCACAAGTTCTTCGAATGCTGGCTTGTTGAGCAAGACCAGCATCTCCAGGAACTTGTTTCCGCCTTGAATTTACACAAGGAGCGTCATGAGAAATGGAGGCATGACCAAGTGGAAACTCCAGAAGAGGAGGACGAGAGGATCCTGCGTCCCCTAGTGGAACGAGTTATTGCTCATTACGAGCATTACTACCGGGCTAAGTCCATGTGGGCCAAGAACAATATTCTCACCATGTACAATCCAACTTGGAGGAGCAGCCTCGAGGATGCTTTCATGTGGGTCGGTGGCTGGCGCCCGAGCATGGCCTTTCACTTGCTTTACTCTAAGTCAGGGATTCAACTCGAGTCGAGGCTTATTGAGCTCATTCGTGGGTTCAGTACTGGTGACTTGGGTGATCTCTCCCCAATTCAATTAGAACAGGTAATGAACGCATTCCATCTCATTTAGGAGATCGGACTTGTAAAAAGTTGTGGAATTAATCCATATTAATTCCATTTGCATTATCATTTCTCCATTGGTAAGCATATAAAACTCCAATATTTTAGACCATGTGATTTTGGCCAAACTGGGACTTTGGTTCGTACAGGTGAATGAACTTCAGAAGGGAACTATAAGTGAGGAAAAGGAGATATCTGAGAAGTTGGCCAAGCAGCAAGAGACGGTGGCTGACACAACGATGGTTGAGCTGTCACATGCTGTATCGGAGATGATAAGAGAACCGGATGTAGGGCCTGTGATAAATGACGGACGAGTAGAAGCAACACTAGGCCCCAAGGAGGAGGCATTAGCAGAAATTTTGCAGAAAGCTGATGATCTTAGGTTGAAAACGCTGAAGAAAGTGGTTAGTATACTAACTCCAATACAAGGTGTGCATTTCTTGATTTCTGCAGCAGAGTTGCACCTGAGGTTTCATGACTGGGGGAAGAAGAGGGATGCCAGGCACCACCAGAATGTTGAGCATGGACACGTCCAGCAGCAACTGCAGAATTGAGGTAGAGGTTTTCTGGCCTATTGTACTACCAAGTAGTGTTGGTTGGTGCCAAGGAAGTATGAAGGTGTAGTATTTTGTTACTGTTTTGCATGTCTTGGTGTAGCTTAATTTTTTTACTGGCTAGCTTCAGTGTTGTCTGTATTTGCAGTAATAATATGTTCATGCAACAAGAAGATTGTATGAACTGATACAATTTTGTGAGTTATAGATTGGCCAACGATCACGTTTCAATGTCTGAATGAACAAATAGAGGACTAAAGAGATACTGAACCATGCCTATGAGACATGATAGAGTCAGAACTGAATCAATTGGTCGAACATACTTTAATTCAGATAGGTTGCGAGTCTGCTGGTTAGTTGAACAAACAGAATGTGAGTAAATCACTCATCACATTCTGTGACACCATGAATGTGATCTGTAAGGAATGAAGAATGCCTTAAAACTAGCCTCTGGTCTCTGACAAAATCAATCGTGCATAAGAGGTTACAGGAACGACTCATTCGTAGCAGAAAAGGGATATCCAGAATGCATTTGCGAATGTTAACAGGCTAGAACTTGGTAACTGAGAACAGGTATTTGAAGAGTAGGATCTCATATTATGATAATTTATGTGTATTACATAACATGGATTCAACCACTAATTGCTCAGCAGCAAACCGATCTACCTACTAACTCTTGGTTAAGTACCCAATTTATTTTGACAGTTACAGCTGGAAGAAGAAGGGCAAAAGCTAGTAAACAGAACGGGCTCACAAAACCCCAGTTCACTACACTGTAGGCTCGCATGTCAATTGCCAAACCTAGCATGAAAATCGAAGACATTACATTAGACGAAATAGCAGAGACAAGTAAACATGATTTGTCTTTCAGAGATTCACTTGTGAACTATTGGTTCAAATGAGAGGACAGTGTTTGAGCTCAAATTTTCGCCTAGTGGTGATGCCACAATGTCTTGTCAAAAGAGATAGTACGTAGTATCAAAGATCAAACAGTACCTTTTCATAGCTCATCCTTGGGAGAATCAGCCTCCACAGTTTCAGACTTATCCCGGTTCTTCTGGATAAAGTCGATGATGTCCTCCTTTGTTCTATCGCCATTGTATTGTGATATTTTACCACTTGATGATATGAAGTATACAGTAGGGAATCCATGAACCTCAAAGCTTCCACTCGGGACATCATTTGCAGTTGCATCCTGAGACAAGTAACAATCATTTCAATTGTACAAAACTAGTGAGTGATACAGCAAGGCAAGAATACAACTGAAATGAGCAATGAAAACTAAAATCCTGACATGCAATTACCATAATAAGCCCATTTATATGATACTATTATAGCTGACAAAATATCCACTACTGAGCTCAGACATCAGCAAAAATTAGAAATGTTGAGCCCAGACAATCTTAAGAACTTGAGAGAGGAAATTGTGCTATCATACTCAAGATTTGACTAGAATCGGATGATGCAAATATATACTTAAGTATTTTTAATGAATCAATACAATTAAATTTGTACCAAGTGTTGGTGGAAACTTACAAATTTTGCAATTAAGACTTCAGGATCATTTGCAAAGGAGGTGGCTACTTCATCCAAGATCGGAGCCAAATTCTTGCAGTGTCCGCACCAAGGAGCATAAAATTCCAGCAGAACTGTAATATCAAAATGCACAAGTTAAAAGAAAATCTAGCTATAGCATGTGTGTTGGTGGCAAGTGTAAGCACCCTGCATAAAGCGCTTCCTGCTACCAAAACAGAAATACAAGGGAGTATCACAGTATTTAGTGGGAAGTCAACTGGAGGATGAACACAGGAGGACAATTATGCTAATTGTGTGAATGTACAGGAAAATATGATAGCAGAAACGTTAATGCAACGCATCATGAAAAAATAACAAGGTTTCCTAAATTATGGTTGATGACACGGTACTGTCAAAGGCATTGATAACTTTATAAAATTTAAGCAAGAATAAGAAAGAAATATAGATGTCTATGAACAAACCATTTTTTCCAGAGCTGAAAACAATATCTTGAAGGCTGTCACGTACAACCACCTTAACGGGTTCATCATTAACTTCAGGAATGGGCTCTGATTTAATGAATGGCTTCAATAGCCCAGCCTACACAGAAGGAAAACCAGATTATATTTAGTAATGTAACCACACAAGCTTCTATAACAGAGAAAATATCACAACATATAGTTTATACCCCAATGACCACGGACAACTAGAACTTGGTAATAGAGAAAGCTAATACCTTGAAATCTTTCACCCATTGAGCAATCTGCTTGGGCTCTACGTTTGGTTTGAGATATTTCTCTTCATTCGCAGTTTGTATAACAAGTACAGGGGCAAATTCCTCTTTAAGTCCAAAATACTGCCATCCGAAGTATTGAAATATTCAAGGTAAGAAACGGTTTCCTCGATCAACAAGAAAAACTAAGTACAAAGGTCTGGAAAGAGAGAATTAGGACCTCGAAAGCACTCTTAGCGGCATCAACATCCCCGAAAAGAAAAATTATGCCTTTTCCCTTGTAGGAGGCTGCTACTTCTTTGTATATAGTGTGGAAGGAGTCATGCTCTGTGGTGAAGTTCACAAACAGCATGGCCTGTACGGACCAAGTGGTGTAGATTCTTAGATCATTGAATATTTGCAATTTGATGCAGTGAAATTAATAAGCAAGATCTTATTCAGATATAAAACTAGTAATGAAGGGTAGGCCATCACTGCGAAATGACTAAAGATGTTCACATGCAAATTACAGTTCAATCATTCCAATTCTGACCATTGTAATTTTATTTCTGAAATTGTGTGTTACATACATGTACCAAAACAGAAGTTTAGAGAGAAAAAGAGCAAACACCCTATTATTGGAACCCTGAAAGTATTGGCCAAGATATTGTTGGTTGCTAGGATCGTTATTCCATGTTGTTACGATAGGAACGGTAGATTCTTCAATGAATTTCTCCATAGCATCAACTTGGAAATCCTACAAAAACATAATTCAGGTGCATTACAGAAATTATGCAACGAGCACACTGGAATGACAGGAAAAGAAAACAAAAAAAGGAACTGGGAAATATATACCTCAAAATCGACAAAGAGTTCATCAAATGGCTTAAGCAAACGAAGAGTTGGCTTGCTGACCACACCACCACGAGGAAGATGCTTAGCATCAAGTGTATGGCCAAATGCATAGTCAGACCGCAACTTCTCAGCTAAGGCCTTGAAATTCTCAAATTCTTCCCCACTAAATTTAGGAAACACACCAGCCTACAGATAGATTAAATATTAGTGACATAGTATAAGAGAAGATGAAATAAAACAACATTTGTTATTTACCGATGTATAATTTGTCAAAAGAAATGAAAAAACTCAGAGCAAATGAATGAATTTTAAACTTGAGAGTTTAAAAATAAAGATTTTGATACATTAGTTTCTGGGATTTTCTTATTAGATTTTACATGTGGATATTTGTAGGCACAAATCCAATATTTTTTATTTTGTGAATTCGTACTCCCCAATCCGAACAGCTATTATCAACAACATTTGTTACCAAAGTAAAAATAAGAGTGACAAACTTACAATGAAAACACTGTTCTCGTCGATCAGACCAGCAGCATCTTCAACTGAACTGATTTCAGCAGATGCAGGACCCATTTGTTTCTTCAAATAATTAACAATACCATCAGCCTCACGAGGGCCATTGTAGTCTTGACTACTTTTTCCACCATTTCTTAAGATTTTAATTGTTGGGAAGCCTTCAATCTTAAATTCAGTAGCAAGTTCACCATTGGCTTCCTCATTGAGGTCAACTTTGGCTAGAACAATTGGGGGATCATGACTGCTTAAAACCAATGCAGCTTTCTCATACTAGACAAATTAAAACACAATGACAATCAGTTTCAACAGTAAGAAGCAACAGAAAGATGCTTGCAAACAAATTCATCAGGGATTACCTCCGGTGCTAGAGCCTGACAATGCCCACACCTGTTCACCATACACAAATCTTTATATAAGAATACATGACACTGTAAAAACAAAACAATTGGACGTGCTGAGGGTTCGCAATCCTCAATAAACAAAACAAGACCACACAAAAATGTACATCATGTAATCATCATCTTGTATTTACACAAGCAGATAGTCATAAAACAAAATCAAGACGCATTTCGAACATAAATGTGAACAAAAACAAAATTTTCTTCCAGCAACAGAGTACTCTGCAGCATTAAATCAATATACAAGCAAACTCTCACAAACGATTCAAGCACGATTAATCAAACGATCAGCTGTTTAAAGCATAAAATCACTTTGGTTCATCGAGAACAACCATATGCCAGAAAACTAGTCACGAATTCACGATCAGTCGAATCAACAGTGAGAGAGGTAAGCATGAAACAACAAGCTGATCAAGCAAGGTACAATTATCGATGAACAACGCACAACATTCAAATCATCAGCATTTTCAGACACTTAAAGACAGCTGAAATCAATATAATTCAAAGAAACCAAATTGATTGCTTCCACATTTTAAATTAAAACAGAATCGATAACATTTTAAAATAAACAGAAACGAACTTCAGATTCAATCCATACAGGTAAAATTCAAACACGATTTGTTTCGACTAGATGTATACCAAGGAGCATAGAATTCAACGACGATGAAGTCGTGCTTGGAGACGACATCGGTGAAATTGGAATGGTCCAAGGTCAAGACCTTCTCCGGCGACTCCTCAGCAGTTACCACGCCCAAAAACGCCACCAGGATCGCGACGGAGATCATCAACGTGCATCTCGTAACCCTAGTGTCCATTTTGTGTGTAATTTGTGTGCCAATTTGAGAACAGAGGTTTTGCATGTGAGGTGAGGAGTGAACAGGGGGTTTGAGAAAGGAATGAGATGACTGAATGACTTATATAGGATTCGACTGGTGAGGGCCACGTGGATAGGTTGCTGACATGGCGGCTGTGGATTGGATAAATGGACGTAGTAAACAATGTTGGATGACGGACGTAATAATAAAATATAAAAATACTAGTATTTAAATGTTAAAGTATGAAATGAGATTTTGCTGGTCCAAATGATGATGGTTTTTTTTTGTCAACTTTCCATTGTTCTAGCACCGGGTCAAGATTTAAGAATCATAATTTCACGTCTCCACCTTCTAGTAGTTCTACATATAACGATATATTATGGAATATTGATAAGTGCTAATCGACTAATGGTTCAACTATTACAAGATTGAATAGGCGGGTAATAAAGC
Organism: Plantago elongata; assembly: GCA_036897095.1. Lineage (NCBI taxonomy): Eukaryota > Viridiplantae > Streptophyta > Magnoliopsida > Lamiales > Plantaginaceae > Plantago > Plantago elongata. The sequence continues at coordinate 3,487 of JAYMSP010005844.1, read as the reverse complement.
GATACAGTTTCAGCTAAAGTTTTAAAAAGTACGATAGTTCTAAAAATTAAAAAAATTAATTTTTTTCGATTTTTATATTTTAACAATCTGATCGGTCGAGTTACTTAGATGATGTTATGGTTTCTAAATTGTTAACATTGAGAGTTTTAATTACAGTTTTAATGTATTATGTTGATGTTTTAAAAAATGATTTGATGGTTTTAATTCTACAGTGTTATATTTATCAATTATAATTTTAACATCTTTTGTTACTTTATTACTTATATGATGTATATAAGGAGCTAAATGAATAGTTTTTAAGATGATTTTGTATTGTTTTAATTCACAGTCTAATATCAATAAACCACCACTAACAGATCTAAATGTTTTAGGAATGTCAGTAAAACATTATTAAAAAAAAGCTTGCGTAGGGAGCAGATTCTACATGCTCCAACTTCTTTTTTCCCGGAATGTAGGAAAGTATTCATAAATCCATGCCTACAATAAATGAGTTACATAAAAATTTATGTAACAAGTATATAAATAAATTACTACCACATTGTCATGTGCAGCTCTAATCATTAAAAACAAGAACACATGGATAAATTAAACATATCTGAAATAATGTCAAACATCCAGCTATCTCTTTGCAACCAGCTCGTGCAGCCTCTCCAAGTTGTCTATACATGTTAGCTAGCGCAGCAGCACCCCATGCATATGACTACACAGTCAAAGGATCATGCAAAAACTCCAAACTAGTATGGAGGTGAGTGGTTGTTTTCTCAACAAACAATGTCGTACCCAACAACCAAAGCAGACTAGCCATAAACAATGGAATGCCACTCAACTAAGCAACTCTCCCCTCTATTGTGTCAAACTTACACCGACCCCTCTTTCAACCAATCCTCTTCTCTAGTCTCGCATCATTTGCTATATTTAATAGAAGAGCCATTTCCCCCAAACAACTCTAAGGTCTCCGAGTGCAGATAACCGGTTTACCCTGGACAGGTAACTTCAACATATAATATACATCATGAAGCGTGATAGTCATCTCACCAAATGCATGGTAGGTGAAAGCTATTAGTCTCAGGCTGCCATCTCTCTACAAAAGTCGATAACAAAGAAGTGTCTATCAACTCGAACATACAAGTGTCCAGGTGGGATATCCGACTATCACCCAACCATGTAAGAACCTCAGCATCATTTACATGTAAATGATCACGTCTTCCATATCTGGAATGGCAGAGCAACGGTGGTCGAACATTCTGCATTTATGGAATTTGTTAGATCATACGTTAGTTACTTTAAAAATGACATAAACCCAAGTTCAACATTTACATGTACTAAAAACCAATATGGTTTACATAAAAAAATGACGATGTTAATGAAATATCATAACCACCAACTTACCTCGTTTCCATTCCATATGTGATAAGCAATATGGTTTCCAAATGTGGTAATCAAGTCCTTCAGCTCAGGCACTCTATCATCTACCATACTAGTCGTACTAGCATATCCAGAATCATCAATTTCCCTACTCGATCCTACTACACGAACAACTGTATCTTCCTCCCCAATTGATTGCTCATCATCAGTAGCATATGAGTGAGATGGTGCAACCATCGGTCCTTTCCCTTTCCCTTTCCCTCTCCCATACATCCATGATCGAGGTGGTAATCTTCTCCTTTGAGCGTGGTATAGTTATAATATGTTTAAATTGTATCATGCGTTTAGTAATTTTGGTCATGCGTTTAACAAGCCTCATTTTTTATCAGAAGCTAAAAAGACTAACATTGTTGATTTAAACTGCAATGTGATCTTGAAATCATCACGTATGCATTAAAATAATAATGGACAGAAACATTTTACATAAATTAAACGCTTGACAATGATGCTTTAAACCATAACACCAACTCTTAGTTACATAACTAAGTTAGTACCATAACTAAGGGTGTGCATATTGTCGGAATCCGAAAATCTGATCCGAACCGGTGTCTTCGGATCGAATTTCGGATTAACACTTTTTCAATCTGAAAATTCGGATTGAATCCGATCCGATCCGTGGATTTCGGATTAATCCGAAAAATTTATATATATATATATATATATTTTTTTTTTTATTTTAATATACATTTAACAGTCTTCTGTTTCTCCACAGATGTGAAATTACGTCTGCTCTCCTCCTCTCCAGACTGTCTTCTCCACAAACTCCAGCCACTCTCTGCTCCCTTCCGCCTTCTTACTCCATCTCGTCCCCCTCACAGCCGCGCCTTCCACCGTAGCTCTCCCTTCCTCAGCCGCACCTTGATGTTTTCAATCCTCTCCAATTTCCAGTCGTCTTCTCTTCAAATCGATCTGAAACCCTTTCGTTTTATTCCATTCTTTTCTTTATTTTTCTGTGTCTTGTTCTTCTTCTTATGTTCTACGCTGTTTCTGATTCAGCTCAGGGCTGCTGTTATGTTCTGGGATGTTATATTTATGTTCTGCTGTTCTGGATTTGTTTAGAATAAGGATGAATTGATGTTACAATTTGGACAAATTTCAATTTTTTGTGAAAAAGATTTTGATTTTCAGATTCAATCCGAAAAAATCCAATCCGCTTTCGGAGTGATCCGAAACCGATCCGATTTTTGGATCGAATTTCGTTTCACAGTAAAAGTTATTATTCGGATATGATTTGATCGGATCTGATCCAGGCACACCCCAAATTATAAATAATACCTCTTAAAACCCTAACAAAACATCAAATAATATAATTTTAAAATGATTTAATTTTTACTGTACGAAATTCATATTTGGAATCATCATATCGTAAATCAAAAATAAGACCAAAAAAACAAAAGTAAAAGGTAAAAGGTAAATTTCACTCCAAATGAAATTTTAATGAAAAAATAAAATAAATCAAAATGCTTAAAACTAGGGATAATTACATACACCCCATACATGATGCCTATGTTGCAGATGAGTCCACTCAGATCAACAATTACATGCAGGTTCATAAATTCGTTTTTTGGTTAACCAGCTTAATTCACTATTTCTTTTACTTGCAAACCAAACAGGCCTTAGCCAATTATTTTCACTTTTACTTGGATTGAAAAATTACAGTACAAACTCCCTGTCTTCTTCTCTTCTACCGTATGTGTGTTCTTCCGTTTGCGTCTTTTTCCGGCTACTTCTATAGGGATTTTGTCTCCTTATTCCATTGAATATCCTGCTGCCCCTCATAAGATTCCGTAACATTCGCCAGATTGGGCTATAGCTAAAATTCGACAGTAGAAATTAAGCTCTACAAATTTAAATACTTTGATTTGTCCCGGTTGTTGAGATATTTGTGTTCTATCTCTATGGCCTAATTGAATTGGAATTACTCCTACTATTTCAATTTTGAACTAATTTCTTCTTGATTTGCCTTCAACATCAGAATCATCATTATCACAAGTTTGATGGGTTTCTGCAATTCCATCATCCTCAATTCGCCTCTACTCCCACCTCAAAACCCAAATGTACG